>NJRQ01000558.1:61803-73703 GCA_003063805.1 Aphaenogaster ashmeadi
AAAGTATTACTAAATGCATCTCACAAGTTTACCAAGAATTTTTTTTTCAGTGTAGAGAGAAAAACAGAGAACTTTTTATGAAACAGCAAGTCTTTCCAAGAAGAAACAAGCTTTACAATAGCTCAATTAAAAACTTTAACACTAGAAGTACCGAGCGGTATTTTTGGCCATTTCCATTTTTTAAATTAATATTGTATTTCTTGTGCAAAAGATACGTTTTTGAAATTTTTGAACTTTTTATTAACTCATAATACATAAAAAGTAAAAAAATTTCAAGATCCTATCCTTTATGCAAAAATATTAACATTAATCTAGAAAATAGGAACGGTCAAATATGACCGCTCGGTACTTACTTCTAGTGTTAAACAAAACAACGGACACATTGCTTTAACTAATTTGGAATCAACCACAAGGTAATTATTCAATCAAGATCTCTTAAGCGCGATTTGATCAATAAACGCCAAATTTTCTTTCGAGGTTTACATTACGACGATTGACAGAATCGCATTTCGTCGATGCTCTCGCGAACGAATCTTCCAAGGGAAGCAAGTTCTTACAAAATGTTGAAGCGGCTGAAATATCGAGGGCCGCGGCACAATGCGGCAATGTGAGGGAGTTGACTTTCTCGCTCTCTGTGCTCTCCCACCGCCCCGAGGCCATTTGGAAAATAAAGTGCGCTCATTCTCTTTCGCTCACGACTTCGACGACACATGGCGCGAAAGGAGAATGCCGGTCTTTTATGAACGAAAACAGAGGCGAACGGTGTACGGTGTCATTGTCCTTTTTAACAGTGACATCGCGCTGGATAATTAAGTCTCCCAGAACGACGACGTAGAATGAAGACTGTCACGAAATGAACTATCACGACCATGACGAAGACGGACGAAAGGAACAAGTGACAAAGTACTGTAGAGGTATGATTCTAAAATTGGAAATAGTTACGCAATATGCATAACTATGTCCATACAACTTCTTGGAACTTTCAAGTTTATATCGTACAATTTACTTTATCTTGAATAAATCGAGAAAGCTTGATAAACTACTTTAGGAAAATAATTGGGATAAACTTTGGTAGATAATTAAGTCCCCCAAAACGATGGCGTAGAATGAAGACAGAATGACTATCACGACTATAATGAAGACAAAAGACGGAAGGAACAAGTGACAAACATGTAGAACTATATAGGTATGATTCTAAAATTGAACATAACGCAATACTATGTTCATATATAACTATCTTTTTAAAACTTTCGAATTTATATCGTACAATTTACTCTATCTCGAATAAATCGAGAAAACTTTATAAACTACTTTAGGAAAATAATTTGAATAAACTTTGGAAGATAATTAAGTCCCCCAAAACGACGGTGTAGAATGAAGAGGAAATGAACTATCACGATCATAACGAAGACAGACGGAGGGACCAAGTGAGAAATAGAACTATGTAGGTACGATTCTAAAATTGGACATAGGTACACAATATGCATAACTGTAACTATCTTTTTAGAACATTCGAATTTATATCGTACAATTTAATCTATCTCGAATAAATTGAGAAACATTGATCAAGCATTTTAAGTAAAATAATTTTAGTAAAAAATTGTACCGAAATATTCATTTTGATCGATTAGCGCTGATACATTTATAAATTATAAATATTTAAAAGTTGTTCAATTATCTTAAATAATTTCAAACTTAGACATTAATGAAGTTTCCGACTTTCAAATTAATTCAACAAATTTCCGGAGCAGCATAGCCTATTTAAAAAATTCGAGAATCTGCGGTCGAATTAATCATCCAATAATCATCTAACATCCAATTAATAAAATGCATATGTAGACCGTGATAATCGGAATCGTCGCAATCGGGCGGATTTTCAATGCGAATATCTCAACGTCGCGCGGCGAGAAGGAATTTTTTAATTTCTGGACGCCGTCGCGCGATTCGCGGATCGCAGCGAGTGGGGTTTTCGAGGCGAGAGAAGCTGAGCTGTAATCAATTGGTCGTAGCGGGCGGGAGAGACTTAGCATTACTAAGACTGGATGTAAATCATCCGGACAAAGCCGCTTAACGATCCGACAAAGGATCCCGCGCGGTCCTTCCTCCGTCCACGAATTATAGAATCGGGAATATGCGCGCTGCTTCCCGCCTCACCTTTTCTTTCTTTTATTTTTTCTTTTATTTTTTTTTTAAGCACCGGTCTCTCGGGCCGGTCCCTCTCTTCAACTCGCGGCAGCCTGGTCCAAACGTGCTTGGCCCAACGTGACGAAATTTATGGCCATTGGCAGCGTTGTCTTCGACGTAGAACAAATCTCCGGGTCGGGTCGCGTCGCGGATCCACCGATTTCGCGATTTGCGCGCGCCGACCGAATCGAATGCGTTGACTCTCGAATTTGTCGCCTGCTCTTTTTGTTCGTCCGCGACGGTGTCGCATTTTCCGTGTCCGTTTTTTCAAAGACCAACGTATACCAGGACCCAGCAAAAAATCGGCGAGGGCTAATGACAGAACGCTTTAGATTTTATTAGGATCTTCGGATGTTCGACGCACCGTTTGTAGAGAATTTTTCTGGGCGAATCGATTTGCGTTAATTAGATTTATGTTCGGTTTTGATTGTCGCGAAAAATATAAGAATCTAAAGATAACAATATTATTTGCAGACGCTAGACGTTTCCCTATTCTTGTTACAGGTGGTGGGCTCAATGGACGCCATGAAGTACTCTATGGAAGCTGACAAATATCGCGCCGCCTATATGCCGCCCAGCACTCTGGCGATGAGCATGTACCCGGATCCCAAGTACCTGGATTCCTCCAATCCCAAGGCCTATCTGGATCGCAACCTGACCTACTTAGACGCGAAGGCGTACTTCGAGCAGTCGAAGCTGTACATGGATCAAAAACCGACCATTGCAGAATACAATCGGCCCAGCTACGAGCCCAACAAGCTCTACGAGGAGTCCAGCCCGGGTAGCATCGTCGGCGGAAGCGGACCCGCAAGGTCACCACCCGCGGAGTCGCCAGACACAAGCAAGCAACACGAAAGGACGGAGCAGGGCTCGTCCAGCGCGAGTTCGACATCGACGTCATCGGCCGCGAGTCCCGGCGCGACCCTGCAAGCATACTATCCCGCACCGGTCCAGGCTGGCGGCTTGCTACCACAGATGGGCCAATACGGCGGATACCAAGTACCGGCACCAGGAAATGAGTCTTTTCGACGACCGTTAGTCATCTTGTGACCCGATAGAGCGTAGCTCTGATCCATCTTCGAGGAGCAGTTGCTGTGATGACTACCGCGGACTCGACGGAACGAAACGACGATACCCAATGGAAACGCAAGCTTTTCCGGATATCCAGTCGCGGTTCCGATGATCAGAAAACGGGATGTGATTCCGATGCATCCTCAAGAAGGATAATTGCTACGTGTCTCTCTCTCTCTCGATCGTGATGACCGTGGATTGATGAGACAAAAGTTAAAACGTTACGTATGATAAAGTCATTGAGGAAAAAAGTTATTTCTTTAAATCAAGCCTATCAAATTTTTTGTCCAACAATGACTATTTCCTCATCATAATGGCTACCACGGATTTAACAAAAGCTTGCACCAGTCACCATCAATCATGAAATCTTTCTGGAATGTCTTTTCTATAGAAGAATTCTAGCAATCCTCGAAAGATTCTGAGACGGGTTGAGTGCGATAAATGAAAAGCTTACGAATCAATTAAACATGGAATTTGGAGAAGTGGAAAAGAAGAGATCATCGATACTTTCTAAAACGGAGATACATAATCTACGCAAATCAAGTACGATCTATTAAAAGAATTATTATAGAAGACATTCTTAATCCAACATCTGCCGTTTAAGACGATCGATCTGGAAGAATTTTATCAACTAGGAAAGATTAAGCATTTTCCTGACGGCGAGATATAATCAATAGCGTCGCTCTAGTAGCAGAGTTAAACTTGGCCAACGGACTACTTCGAGAAACGGAGAACGACTAACGAAAGTAACGTCGTTACAGATGACAACGAAGACCGGGAGGACTTTCGCTGTGTCGTCGGCTGACTAGTCTTGACCGAGACGTGCTGAGAATAAATTGTATATAGCCCCTGTGTAAATAGTGTAGCAAAAACTTGGCTTCTTCCGGGTTTCCGCGCGCGAGTCCGCTTTCTTACGGTTCCATCCAGGAACGCCAGGGACTCGTTATCCTTGAAGAGAAAGCAGTACAAATGGAATCATGTGCGTGCGTGGTGTCCAAGAGCTGTCGTGAGTGTTCGATCTCGTGGGAACGACGTAAGAGCAACTTGCACTTTGATTTTTTTCTTTCTTCCTCTCTAATCTCATTGAAACCATACTTCTTAAATTTTTTTTCAAATTTTATTTAACTTTTATTCACGAGTTTATTCTCGTGGGAAGATTGTTGCGTCGTAAATATATAATAACGAAGTTTATTCGCGATCGTCGCGCATCGCATTTTGTTGATGTCAATAATCTGCTATTATAACACTAGATCTATCGACGATTAATTTCTATTATAAGTATATATATCTATATATCTTTAAAAAAATGGATGAAAGAAAAAGTAAATTGATCAATTTTTAATCATTTGCATATTGCAATAATTTGAGAAATTTACAAAAATTACAAACTCGTCATTTTGACTGCTTTGATAGTTCTAGTGTTAATTTAGTATGATTTCACGTCCGACTTGTCATTGTCAATGTGTGGTATTTAGTTTCACTTGCTTCAAAGTGAAACCAAAGTATGAAAGGGATTTTATTTATTATTAATTTTTTAGATGGATATATATTTTCGAAATATATTTATATTGTTTTCATAATCTCGAATGTCTTAACCAAATCGTACCTAATAAAGCCTTTACTAAGGCTTCATTCGTTATTAACCGAGCTAAAAGCGAGTGTAAAAGCGAGTGTAAAAGCGAGTGGAAAGCGAAAGAATATAGAATTTTTTCTTGTTGATTTTTTGATTGTGAGAAGTGCGCGACTGCTTCTACGTTAGGCTGATAGTTATTTTTTATTTGTTTTCGCTTTATGGTGTCGATCAAATCGATTTCGCGAGGGGAAAAGTAAGCTATGAAAAACATCTCGCTCAAAGAGCGAGTAACCACGAACGAGTATACGACGTGTAACCTTTGTATTCGTATCGTTACGATGAACCTTAAGCTGTATCGATTATCCGCGTATAACATTACAAGCGACAAAAGTAAGTTATAAATATTGTACCGTAAATGAAAAATAAACGTTAAATATCATCCTTCGAAACGCCGTATGTCAATATTCCCTTTCAATTTTAGCATAATAGCATTTAAATGTAAATTAAATGTAAATTAAATATAAAACATTAATTTAACCAAATAATTTTCGACAATTTCTCTTTACAAAAATCTCTTTATAAAAATAAGAACAAAAAATATATATAATTACCGATACTATACAGTCGTGTGGCAAAAAGCAACGTGCACGGTAGCGTATGATTTCAAAGCATTTCTCAAATAATCTTTACAAGATTTTTTTATAGAAATTGACACAGAAAAATAGTTTCCATGTACATCCGGGTGGAAAAGAGACTTAAAGTTATGCATAAATGCTAGAATGAAGAGTTAAAGGCTAGATTTTGAAAGGATATTTCCAAGATATTATTCTGCTAAAGAAAAGTTTGTCTTGACGGGAGTCCCTCGATTCAGGAGGACACTGGTGCAGTCTCGTTTCCATGCGACCCATTCAAAAAAGAACCTCAGTATTTATCTGCCTGAAAAAGCTTAAGGTGTTTTCACGGATTCGGGGAGCGGTGTGAAGGTGCGAACGAATAAATGGCTCGAGTTTCCAAATGGCTGTCGCGATCGCAGCTGCCGTTCTTTCCATCTCAACAATGGGCGACGCAACGACGGTCGAAGCTTTCTTAGTTTTTTCCAAGTGTCGGCTGAGCGTCGAGTTTCGATGCGCATTGTGCATCGATGCACAACGGCCGCGATTTATTTTAGCGAACAGCACGAGTAAGTTTGCAATTTCAAGTATGAGAATTGAGAAATTAAAATTTCTTAATCCTTTGAAAAAGAATATTTAATATACCGAGGTGTGCATATTAAAAATATCCAAAATGTAAAAATTTTTTAAAAACTAGAATGCTTTAGAAGAGTTAAATACAAGAACTCTTTAAAAATATTTGAGAAACATAATAATATACAAACTTCTGATTAAGTATTCAAAGATTCTTATTTAACTTATTTCAGAAAATATTTCTATGAAGAGTTGTTAGATATTTTTGAAAAATTTTGCAACAGTCTATTGATACTCGTTCAATAAATTCGTTCGTACAATTTGAAAAAAAACTTTAGGAAAAACCGAGGGAAAAACGCAATATAAATAACGTTAAAAAATAATTCGAGATAAAACGTAAAGCTACTCTACAAAGAGATGAAAAAATATTTTCAACGTTTCTTTTTATCATTCCTGTCGAAAACGTACAATCTAAATCTCAAAAGTGTTCATGTCATTTTAAAATGTATAGAGGAGTATCTCGCCAAAAGACGTAATGAATAGTTACACGTCACGGCGGCGTCGTTAACCTGCTTGCAGCCAGTGACTGGATAAAAAGGATGCGAGCCACAGTAGCATGCCCTCGACATGCATGATAACAAGATACAAGCCGCGAGAACAGTGATTAGGGACCCGTGCACGACAAACTGACAATTTTCACCGTCATTATCCTCTCGAGAGGCGCGTCCATTGTTTCTGATCCCAGGAGGATCACCTTAAACACCCTTCGCCGAGCGTGCGTACATCTGCAAGCGGAAAGCGATGAAGAAGGATGCAGAACTCCCCATCCTGACCCGATGAAACCGGGTAAGTCCTGACACGTCGGGGTGCGGAGGCGGCTACCTTCTCATTAAATCCATTATACCAAGTGAACGGCGATGAACTTGACCTGAACGCCGAGCCGTCAGGCCGGCTTAGACAGATCGTTTAGGTGGAATCTAAATCATCTGCCGTCCCCCCTTTTCCCACACCCGCTGCCCGACCGCGTCACAACTCCGGACCGACCTCTCACGACTTCATTAGTACCTGCTGGCCTTGGAATGCACGGGATTTCGGATATCGGCACGAGGAAAATATGCGTGGATCCTTCCATTAAGACCGCACTATGACCGCAAGATGAAACATCGGTATTCGATGTCGCCGTCATATCAGTAAGAACAGTAAAAAATAACCAAGTGGAATAAAAAAATGGAGTAAGATCAAGTGGGACCACAAAATTATTATAAGTATTATAAAATGAAGAGGTTAATAAATATTATAAAATTATTAAAAGATAGCGATTTGCAAGTAATATCGGCTAATTATTTCTTGTTAAGAAAACTTGACTCTATAATTATTACATATGAAAAAATTGTGAAAAAAATATTGATATTTTTGATCACCACTCCTACATTTGATACTTTTAATTAACATTCTTGAAATTATCAAACAAAAGCATATTTAATTGATTACTTAAAGCATCTTCATTTGGAAATTCTTCACCATCATATTTCTCTAACACATTATGTTAATCAACGTTATCAGATCACCGTTCGTCGCGAAACCCATATATTCCTCATTAATAAAACAGTCATTAATTCAATCACTGCTTTTGCATTTCGTCAACTAAATACTATCAGATAAATTTTCATACAAAAAGACGTACGTTTCGTTAATTATCATTTGCAATTTGTTAATCAACATTATGCCGTTATCCGATTATATTTACTGTCATTCAATTCCCACAATAGTCATTAGAATGCATTAATAAAACAGTTATTAATTTCATTACACATTTAGCCAGATTTTCCTCACAATCAGGCTCAATGGCTATTTACATGCCTAATAAAATTAATATTCCAGGACAAATTTTCCTTCGACGCGATTAGCGATTATAATTCGGTTATTATTATATAACGTTAATTAATATTATTCGACTATTTTTAAGTCTCGATACCATCAATCTTTAATAAAATAGCTATTAATTTAAGTACATATTACACGTTTTGTCACAAAAAAAAGTTTGCTCAGCACCAGTGTCCGGTGTCGGTACTTTTTTGTGTTGCTGACTGAAAGAAGATACTAAAACCGTTCCCGTTAAGATGATTATTCAACGAAGAATAGCTCGCGTCACGAGTGACGAAAGCGAAATCGTTTGGCCGGAATGTGAATCACTTCAAGTTCTCACGCTTTTCTTTCAACAACCGCGCAACTTTACTACGATTATATCGATTCTGAACTATTTGGATTAATCCGCTATTTCTTTTTTTCAATTTAAAATTATTACCTTAAAAAATTTTAGTGTAACTTAATCTATAATCTATCAATTTAATAGCTTAATTGTTGCTTCAAAGCAATCGTTACGTTTCTTATCTCGCTTCTGTATCTGAGATACTAATCGTGCTTTTCGAGAAACCCTGTGCGCTAAACTGCGAATTAAATTCCCCGGTCTCTATTCAGCAAGATTGGTAAAGCTATACATGACTAGATGGATCGTTAGATCAGTGTATCCACAGATTCTCCCTGTGTTAGCTTTGTCCCTATTGGGCGCTCACTGCCTGCAGCAAACAGAACAGCACACAGAAGCAAACAGAACTGTTCGATTCATAAACTGCACAATGACATTCCGAATTGAAGGTCCGGGTGTGAGAACCAAGGCAAGTTCACTTTTACCAATAAAGAAGTTATTTACCATCTCTTGTGTTCAGTGAATGGTGGCCCATCGATTGATGCGAGAGCACCAGGCATGTCCAGATAACGCGACAATGAGGAAAGTAAAATGGATTTCTGGTTCCAGGTTTATATGAATACAGCTCGCTTCTACGTTGATTGAAATGTGTCGTGAATAACAAAAGTTCGGCGGCGGTTTCAATTCGCGTGAATTTCTCTTAATGTTCAATTACGCATAATTATTTCTTGCATCGATTATACTTTATTATATTACATCCATTTCCTTCGTCAAGATAACTAACGCATATTAGAGATAACCGAAAATCTTGACTCCTTAGAGCGCAAGTGTGCAGTTTACCGATCGTATCAGGAAGTATGTATTTTTAAGATTAAGTACAATCAGAAGTAAATCATGCTTCGTGTGGTTAACGAATTATCGCTTAATCTCGACGCGGGGAACGACTCGCCCCATGTTATTTGCCGAGTAATTATTTTCGATAGAACGAAACAGGTGCCATTATTTAGACAAGTCAATCGTCGCCGGTGGCAGCAAACCGCCGCGGTTGTTACGCAAACATTCGCACAGGGGCCTACGCATTACGGTTGCGAACCGCCGACTATATCCGGCATCGCTCGCTGGTCTTGCAGGATTCGTGTTTGCGTATCGATTTCGTGCACGCACAAACGCAGAAGTCATTATTCTATGACGCCATGTCAGTATTCTAATAACATCGCTATTAATAGCCGCTATATATTGATAATTATTTCCATAGTTTCCTTTCCTTAATCAGCACCAATCAATATCATCTTAATAAAAGCTTATTTTGATATTTACCAAGATGCTTGATATCTTACTGCAGCGATTTATGTTTAAACAATATTTATTTAGTAGAAATAATATTAAAATTAATGAGTTACCATCAAAATTGATAAACTCAATAATGCATAAATTCACTGCGTTTCAGTTATGTTCATTATGTAATTATTATTGTGCCGCAAATAAATTGACTAATGAAAATAACTCTAAGGGAAATATTAATAAATCGTATATAATTGTACTTGCTTGCATACAAACAAAAAGTATACGAGAATACTACTAAATCCACGTAAATTAATATTTTGCGACTCATGCACGTCAGCTGCAAGTTCGCAGTGCACTGTTCCGTGAGCAACAATCGTGCGTAACAATTCGCATTAGGTACAGAATTTTTCGCAAACCGTCCATGAAAAAGTGTCAGTGTCCGCGACCCTGAACAACCTGACGCAGGTAAATCAGTTTTTGCCAAGCTGAACGATCGTTGAACCGATCTCGTTTTACAAGCGCCACGCGCCTGATCTCGCTTCTGCGTTATACGAGCCGTTGGATGGAATAGTGTTATAAGTAATACCAATCGATAATAATAAAAAATTATTTTGCTGTTTTCTCAATTTTTAAATCGTCAAATCTTCGTCTATCTCGTTATTTATAAGAAAAGTACTTTCACTCATCAATTACTTATATAAATTTTATTTTTATTACCCTTGTGCGATTTACCTTTCACATGCAAACATGCTCCAATAAATAATAGTATATTCGATTATTTATACATATGTGTTCTTCTAATATTGTCTTCTACAATTAATAAATTCGTATCTTCAAATAATGTTTAGTCAACAGTTATGATATGCATATGCATATAGAACATATTATTTACTTTTTAGTAATTTAATTATTTTTTCTTTACTACACTTATCTTTTATTAAAGTTTTAATGTCTTCATTAAATAAATTTATTGTGATGATTTACGAATGTGCCTTATTTGTAAATGTGTAAAATGAATTTCAATGATTTTGTGAGGAGCTTTTCCGATTATTAAAATTAATATTAATAAACCGAGCATACATAATTAATAAATAAACTCGTATCACCAAATAATAATTAATTAATTCGTCAATAACTGATAATGCGATATGCCTCCAAATAAATAAAATTATTTTCAATAATCCACGAATCGCGCTTTTCCAATAAATAAAATTAGCTTCAGTTATCTGACAGCGTCCTCAATAAACAAATTTAATTTAGTTTCCCTGAACACGTTTATATAATGAATAAAATTGATACTGATACATGAACACACATTTTCAATAAATAAACTCGTATTCGTAACTTGTGTGGGGGAATCGCTTTTCTGGAATAAATAAAATTATCTTCAATAAACTGATCGAGCCTCTTCAATGTATAAAATTAATTTCATCTGGCTGACGTTTTTCCAATAAACAAATTTCACTTTAAACCATTATGCCCTGAGGTTTCCTGATGAATAACGTAGAGGCTGACGGCTCTCTTAACAATACGTTTTCAGTAAATAAAATTATATTGATAATCTCATCGCGTCCCACAGATAACACAGATTAATTTGAATTTATTAAATAAATTCAAAGCAATCAAATGACAAAGCAAATTATAGTATTATTTCGAAAAATGCGTTTTATACGACAATTGTTATCCTATTTCAAAACTAATTTTAGTAAATATAAAATAATTTATAAAAAATAACATATTTTAGAGATAAAATTTAAAATTATTTATTAATAAAAATACACTATAATGTTATTTTATTCAATATTACAAAAATATCATTCTTATTATCATTAAATATTATCATTATTTTATCATTAATCTATTATCTTATATAAAAGAGCGTAACAAGATAATTAATGATAACTACATGCTGGAAACCAAGTTTGGTTAATAAGAAACTTATGAGCAAAAATTGATATCAAATTATATTTTAGTTACTGAAAACTGAGGTAACAATCGATTCGACTTCGGTAAAACGCATACCTCTATCTTTTGCCAACTTTGGTTGGCAGCGGTTGAGAGTAAGAGCGAATTCAAACCTTGGCAGAATAGCAGAAAACAGAAAAGCAGCAGCCAATGAGAAAAAGCACTCAGTTGCACTGAGTTGCACTGAGTTGTACTAATAGCGAATTCGGTCCCTTGCACTAATGCATACCGAGTGCGCACTAAGGCTTGTTCATAGTCAATTCTTATACTTAAAAATCGTTTTAAATACCTCTTGAAATATTTCTTAGCCAGTAAAATGATCTGTACAGCATCCGTACGGATCGTTTTATTAGTTAAAAAGTTTTTGAACATATATTTAAGACGATCTTAAATATAAGAACGAACTATAAACAAGCCTTAGTGCGCACTCGGT
>NJRQ01000558.1:97482-107980 GCA_003063805.1 Aphaenogaster ashmeadi
TCACGAGTTACAGAGCAAATACGAAAATGTTACTAGAAAAGTAGATTATCTGCAACGGAAGCCACCTCTTCGTGGTGACGGCAGGCAACAGACTCAAGAAATATTTTTGAACTGTATCTGAGCCTGGCAAAGTGCTTCCGGTAAAAACTGAAGCCGTCATGGCGGATAATCCAGCTAGATTAGGGATACCAGCGCCAGGAGTGAGTAACCAGGCTCCTGTGGCACAAGTTAGAACTAGCTGTCACTATTTAGTGGGTGTTGGGATTGCCTTTTGATTAAGTCGACATTACCTAGTGCGTATTGAAACTTCAAAAGGAAGAATTCATAAAATAATTTTTTAAACTCGATTTTGTTCTTGTTCCAAGTTGTGAACGTCATCTGATAGTTGCGACCTATTTTTTCAAATTCTTCAGATATAATATAGTCAGAAAATATATTTCGTTCTCTCTACACTTTTAGTCTGGTAGTTGAAATTTTTACAGAATTTTATTACAATTTTTTTTCGAATTTGCTCTGTAACTCTTGAACTCGTGCACCAATCGAGTTATGACCATTACAACTTTTGTTTTACTAGGCCTGATCTATCCAACGACACCCATGCCATTGATGGACGCCGATAAAGCCATTTCACCTCTATGGTTTTGGGCATTCTCCCACCTCTATGGTTTGGGATGATGATTTGTTTCTATAACTTTGAAAAATTATTGCAATGTAGCAGCTAAAGAATTAATATGACGTTCATGATGCCACTATCTTTCTGTTCTCTCTGAATGTGGCTTTAAATTTAAATAAACAAATTACGACAAATTTTTAGAAATATTAATAAAAATTTGAGAAAGAGAATACTGTCACATTTCTTAGAAAAATAGATACCTTTTCACGTGAGATATTAAATAGCACATTATTGAGCATGTAAATCCAACTACAAAGCAATACAACAATTTCCGTTTTATATACGCTCAAATAACTTTAACTTAAATATTCGCTAAACGAGAAAGATATCATTTTTTTAGTATGCTGGAATACAACGTATATTAGAATTAAATAGAAGTATTGTACTTTTTTAAACGTATTTAGCTATACAAACGAATGTAACATCCTTTTCCGAGTTTATTTAATCGCCGCGACAGGTAACGTCGTAAATTTTTATAAATCAGATGTTAAATCGTGCACGGAGTTTCTCACGGCGCCCTGACTTCACTGAACAGTAGCACAATAGCGTTCATTGAATTAGAAACGGGACGGTAATGGCATCATGATCATTCGTGATTCATAAATCCGCACGATCCGCGTATTTATTAAGCCGTCCATAAAACATCCATTTAATCCGGCGTTAAATCAAGTTCGCGCCAAGTGTAATGCTCGAGGGTGATCGTGCTAGAAAAGTCGACCCGGTCGAATGGTCGGGGTCCACACACGCGTCACCGAGTCTGGCCCGGTCGGGCCCGCATACGTGCTATAATAATACGAGGTCGGTGTTGGTGGAGGACCTGCTGCATTGTGCAGCTGCATTCCACGATGCCAAGTTTCTTCGGCTCTATCCTCCTCCTGCCGCCTGCCCCCTGCCCCCTGCCCCCTCAGCCCGGCCCCCCTCTTGTTGCCTTCACCGATCGCGTTCCCCATATCTTAATTCTCCGCAGCAGCGTTCGACCTAAGGCGAGGTTTCACGACTATTGTAACGAGAAGTCATCTGTGAATGTTGACTTAGTGACGTCGGGCCAATATTTGTCTTAGAGTGTCCGGCAAGCCTCTTCTGACCTGTTTGGTGGGAATGAAGTATTAAATGTTAATACACGATGTGAAAGTCCACATGCTCCTACAAATTGGTTAAATACGGTTAGCTAATAAGATCATAGATCTTTTTGTCACGCGCGAAATTTCTCTCGATGAATTTCTCTCTGACGTTATCACGTATTGTATTGATAAATTCTTTGATAATTAACATGAATGTTATTTGTGTATATATATATATAAACTATTGTAAAAACTATTGTAACTTGCCGGGAAATGGAAACGATGACAATGAAGAATTTCGATAAGTATAATAGACTTCGTCTTTTGTTTTCTACATTTTCAGTTTTATCGAGAGCTGTTCTAGAGAAAGAGGAAATTTTTAATCGCGATAGAGTGACATCCCTGAGAAGGTGAACTGAAGGTGAAGGAGCTGAAGAGGAAGGGTCGATGAAAAGCACACGACCCTCCGATGAGATGGCTTAGCTAATTCGGAACTTCGGTCGTGTCGCTTTGAAATCGATTCCGAACTTGTATCCGATTCGACGTTCGCGATAGGAACCCTATATTGATGCATAATGTCCTTTTTTCTTTGTAATCATGATATCTTAATCATTTGATTGAAATTCTTTGATTTATTTATTCGTTTATTCATGAAATCATTCGATTCATTGAAATAAAATTTTATTAGCTAATATTTATTTATTTATTTAATAAATAAGCTTTTAAGAGAGAAAGAAAATACTATTAATAAAATTTACGGTTTTCGCACAGCGATTTATTCCAATTTATATTATTGTTGAATAAAAAAAGCTTTGTACATTGGATACCTAATTTTTTCAATTAATTCGACACGTTGCAAAAATTATTTTGCTTTAAACAGAATCCGCAAAGTTGCTAATCTTTTAGCGCCGCATATTTTTCGAGCTTTCTTGTAACTCCGACCCGTACAATTGTGCTGTACGTTTAAAATCCTCGGAGGAGGAATCACGTCACGACGACGATCGCATTTCGTCCCCCAAGAACGCCCTTAATAACGTCGCGCCCCATGGCGAAGGGCAACCCTCGCGTTTTGTCGCGTCGCAGAAGAACGTGGCGGTTTTATCTCGCAGCGAGGCGACTCTTGTTGTAGGATAAACAGTATAGTAGCAAGCAGCAGCACGATTATGATGAAAAGAAGTTATATAGAACAAGAAAGAATCTATTTGCTTCTATTTAATAATTCATGAAGAGACAAACATTAACTTAACAAATTTTTACATTCTTTTGAAAATGTGTGTGTGTGTGTGTGTGTGTGTGTGTGTGTGTGTGTGTGTGTGTGGAGCTCCTTCATAGAATGAACTATCATTTTTCGTTATATTATGTGTAGGATGACTTGATATATCTATTATATATTACATTTTTTAAATTACTGTATGAATATAACGTTATCAACCTCGAGCAATTAATTACAATTTTTAATTAAAAATGATAATTGAGTTATAAACAATAATAATATTAATAATATTGCATTTAATGATATTATTACCGTATATTGTGCAAAAATGTTTCGCTGTTTTGAAGACGATTTTTTATCTTTTTTTCCCGTTCAAGCCAAGTTTTCTTCTTTGAAATAGACACGAACTTCAGATTGCTCTAATTGCTACGGGACTCGTTATTGTGCTATTTACTGTTACCTATCTAGATAGATCAGCCCGGGTAGTGGCAACCCCAATCTGTGGCATCCAGATAACGCGGATCCGCGGTCGTCCGTTGCCGATCATTACTTTATTCAATTCGCGCGCCCCTTTTCCCCTGTCTCCCTTTCGCTCCCCTTTTCACGCTCGGACCGCGCGATTTAAAAGCTGTTCGCTCGCGCGCGCGACGCGCAACAATGACACCCTTCTTTTCGATTGGCCGCAAGCCCTACACCCATAGACGCCGTATCCCGGTGTATCCAGGATAATGGTAGAGCTCCTGTCGAGTTCCTACTTTAAAGACGCACCGTTCTTTTGCGAGCACGATCTAAATTAATCGACGGTCGCTCGATTTACTCCGCACTCGGGCGAATCGAAATCTCCGCGTTTGTTGCGTTTGTGCCTCAGGCAGGCAATCTCAACGATACAATCACAAACGTTCTAATGTTCATTAAGGAAATAACGACGATAAAAGTTCTATTCTAGTTGAAAAGCCAGAGCTATAAAAGATTGTAATTTATAATCGAGGAATCTGAATGTAGTATGAAAAACAGGACTCGTAATCCACATTATTTGAGAAAATTCTTCAACGCGTTTATCCCTTCTCGCATATGCGGATATAGAAAATACAGGGAGTACGAGGATGCATTCTGCTTTATAAAAACATACCCACGGTTACGCGCGTGGTGTTTATCTCCGATTTGTAGTCCCGCTTGTGCGGTTTTCACGAACGTTCTCGGCGATCCAGGAAAAACACTCGATGTCTCGCGAGACGGTGCGGGACGCGCTAGTCCTTGATCCTTCCCGAAGATCCTCCTCGGAGTTCTGTTCGACGACATCCCCTCCCCCCTTCTTCCCCTCACCACCTCCTCCTCCTCCTTTCCTTCGGACCCTACGATTCGATAGCCCTCAGGTATCCCCGCGTGTCTCCCTCGCGGCTCGCCCGTAGTTTTGCATTATCCCCATTACTGCTGATTCACACGTCCTCCTTTGTGGCCTTTGTGAACCGCGACAATGCGCGACGGAGCTCTTCCTCCGCCTAGCCGCTTCTTTTGCCTTCGTCCTTTTTTTTGCGTCACGAAAATACGAACGGCCCCGGTAAGAGCCAGGCGGATGACAAACGACGGCATACACCATCGGCTCGATATAATATGCGCCGGTCGAACTTGGTCGAGGATCGCTTTGACCTCGTCCTAGTCGATCCGTTTTCTTTCTTTCTCGCCCCTGCTCCTGCGCTAAGTGTCCCGATGGTCAAGCAAGATGCCTTATACGGTAGCATTAGGGGCGCCGAATAAAGGCTGTAGCGGCGGACTTATTCACGAGCACTGTTCATACAAGTCGGCAATTTGTAATAGAATCGTGTATCCGCGTAGTCTACTCTCTAGATTTCCTCTAGCGTTTATTACAATCTTTCCTTTGAATATATCACGGTATTCAATTTTGTTTACGATTATAATAGTACAGTTTCTTCAATGGAATCCCCCACGTAGTTATCATATTGGCAAACTGTTGTATCGATTTAAACGCCAGAACACCGTCAAAGAACGAAAGCGCCATAAAGTATCCATCGTTCAATTTTGACCAAATTTCATTTATTTATCATTGGTTAACATCTCGCGCATGTAATGTTGTCGCAACTTACGCCTCCGGCGCGCGTTTATCGAACGGACAAATCAAATTAATCGACCCGCGAGCTGCTTGCGAAGAGCCCGAAAGTAGTCCGCTTCCTACGTTCGGATTCGAATCACCTCGTCGCAGGTCTCCAGTCGCGTTCCAATTAAGCCACCTTACGTGAAAGTACCTGGTGATCCGGTCGCATTGTAGCCTCTTTGAAGTCGGCCCGTCCGTTTTCGGATTCCGCGGCGGGACAAGGGGCCCCGGGGGGGGGGAGGGCAGGTCGAGGAGAGACCCCGGCGGGAATAAAAGGTGGCCGAATAACACCAGTGGCCTGCGGTAGACACCCACTGAGAGTTATTAAACGACCTACAATGCTTGTTGCCGCGTCACCCATCTCTACCGGCATCCGTGCGCGCCCCGGCACCTTCAGAAGCCGTAATCAAATTCGTGGGGCGATAATTCGACTCGAGAGGATGCTGCAATGATAGAGCCGCGAGATCTCGCCGCCTTTCTCCCGCTGAATGCCGACTCTGCACTTTGTTCGTCGGACCGGCCGGCCGTTCCTCGCGGCCGTCCTCTACGTCATCCATAAGACCTGCCGATCATGTGCGCGGTACGGACCAATCAACAAAGCAATTGACGGCTCTCTTTTTCTCTTTCCCTCTTTCCTTTTCTCCGCTTGCCGCTCCGCGAAAGATTACCGCTTGACGCAGTGCGTAATTATGGAAATTTACGTCACTCTAGGTATGGGAAAATTTGTCTTCACGCAATTTAGCAACGAAATTTACGTAATTTTAATGAATTAGCGGGTCGATTTTAAAGGTATTAATTTTTCCATCATCGGACAAAATCCAATTCGATCGTTGAAATCGGTTTGACGGAATAAAATCACCGGTTGTCGGTTGACGGTAGTTTCAGTGGTGATAGTGACTCGTGGCGAAATTGCGAGAGATGTTAGTTAGTCGCACCGGTAGCAGCTTTTGGCAGCCATATGCCGCGCGCTCTTTTCGGTAGCCCGAGTGTTCATTATCGAGAAGAAAGGCGGGAATAAAGGAGGACCAGAAAGAAGACGAGATGCCTTGTGCGCCTTCGCTTCCTTCTGTCTCGATACCCGGTATACCGGGTGTGTACGCGCGTATCGTTTGTAGTCGTCGGCCACCTGGGAGCGAGCGATCGGCCGATCGAGAGATCGAACAATCGTAACGCACAGTCACGATTGCCTCGAAAGAGCGGCGGGGAACGGAGAAAATGAGAAAATTGAACGCGCGCGAGAGGAGGACGGGAGGAGACGGCGTTGTCGTTATTATCGCGGGTAAGGCCCACAAAACCGGGGCCGCTTCCATTCGCATCGAAGAAACGGAACTCCGCCGGCGGATTGATCGACTGTTGTTTAACGATACTCGATTACAGACCCGTCGGTCCCGCCGAAATTGGCGGCTCGGGACCACCTGTAACGATCGCGGAACGAATCGCGCCACCGGGTAGACGTCTGCCGAAACCTTTCCCGGTTGCGTTCATTGATCGATTTTGCATTGACTAATTTCAGTATACAGCTAATACATCTATATTAGTATAGAAAAGTATTTTATTGTCTTTATTATTTATTTCTTTTGATATTTTACTATTTTTAAGACCATACATCGTGTGAACTCTAATAGATCACCGGTTTTATGAATAATTTTACATAAATGTACGTTTTTTTACGTTATTTTTGACATAATGACGTTACATCTAACATATCGTTTAAATTTATACAGTGCTGGACAAAAGTATTGGCACATTGGTGCGGTTGCTATTATAAAATAATAAATATTTTCAAAGAAAATAGCAGCAAACCGTTTATTTTTGTAAAAATTTTTATTTTATGCTTTATATTTAATAGTACATTATATGTATAAATTGACATAAATCAATGTAGTCACAAAGGAAAAATAACAACCTTTTTTAAGAGCATTCTATCTTTGAACAAAAATATTGACGAATTTAACTGTAATAATGAAGAAAGGCTATATAAAAAAACAACTAGTATTTAGTTAATAATCCTTTTTTACAATTACTTCTTTCATGTTTGTTACGAATAGGAATACACATAATTTGTCAGTTGTGCCAATAGTTTCGTCCAAGGATGAAACGTTCTTGGGAGACGTTTTTAATTTCTTGTGTAACTGCATTTATGTTAATTTTTATAACACACAATTATATGTAAACCAAAAAATAAAAATTAACATTTTACTACCATTTTTTTAGAGATATAGGCCGTTTTATAGTAGTAACCGCGCTGTTCCAATACTTTTGTCCAGCACTATATATTTAATAAACGTTACTACAAAGACAAAACTTAGGCAGCAATAATGATAACACATATTATATTTATATATTATTATTATAAAAATCCTGTACGAAAACTATTTCTGCTCAGTTATATGCAATTACAAAGAAAATTTACAACAGCAACTGTTTTAATGACATAAAGATAGTTTTAATGACATAAAAATTTCTGGATAGTTAAGAATCATCGTGTATATTTCCGAACCCAATACGAAAGATATTTTTTTATGATTTCTTTTTCGAAGAAATAATTGAGTGCTCCGATACATTCCTACGAAAGTTTATTCACGTTCTTACTATAATGATCAATTCAATTTTGATTCGAACACGTTGCGTGTCTGCGATCGCGAGAAATCTTGTTCCGTTAAATCTCAATTTCTAAAGAAATAGAGAAAGGTTTGACGATGTCCAATGGAAGTCCGCGGCATAGTCAGCGACGTGTATCTAGGCGAAGTAAACGGCTGTACTACGTAGATGGAGGCAATCGATATCTCTATAGAGCTGGCGGATGCAAAGGGAGCTTTCCTGATTAATGAACACAGCGGGCAATCCACCCGCATCCTCCGCGGTTTCTTTCTCGACTCTGTTTTTTTAAACAATCGAACAGTGACTCGGCCTTAGCGCAACGTAATCGAACCGTAAAACGCGGTATCGATAATAGAACGAGACCACTCCCCTATCTTGCTTCGCGAAGCTACCAAAGAGGCTTGCAAGAAGCGAGAATGCAAAACGCAACGGTGTATTTCGCGTATTTTTTGCGACGGTGTGATCGGAAGGATTAATTGGTTGCTGGATGAATAGGATATCAGTCAGACAATTTTTAATAATTCCCCGTCGGAACGATGATACGGAGTGAAGCATATCTTGTTCAAATTGAGAGATCGCTATAATTAATTTCTACAGAAAATGAACATTAATTTTTTCAACGATTTTATTTTGACTAACGAGATTTTCTCGATTTTAATGCGAATTGTTTTCGCGATGTATCGTAAAAATAATATCGAAAATATGTGTAAAATAATATTCAGTAACGAATTTCTTGGTGAAAACGTTGAAATTAAATTTTACAAACATAATTTTAAATATCAAACTTAAGAGTTATTACTTATATTTATAGAACTCTTAAAAAATGTACACGCAACTTCATTTCCAAATGCATCTCTCAAAATTCTTATTCTATAATATGCCTCAAATGTTTATTGTATAATAATAATTCTCACCGTATTCCCCATTTCAAAAAAGTTTCAGTTTATCGATCACTCGATTGTTTATCGCAGGATTTGTCGGTACTCCTTTCAGGAAAAGGGTTGCCCCAGAAAAAAGAAATAATATTTCGCCCGGCGCCCCTTCCGGGTCGTGCCTCTCTTTATCTCCCTTCTTTCGATTCGCAGGGGACAGGGGACAGAGGGAGGGGAGATCCGGGGCAATGAATGAGAAAAAAGAAACTCAATCGATCGCGAGAATGGGTCGAAGGAACTCCCGATGTGTCATTGATCGAAATGGAATCATCGGCATACGTTTTCTTCGGCGACAACAATGCGAACGCCGATCACTCAGAAAGGGTCAGAAAGCGCAGGTAACTCCTGTCGTTGTTTCCTCTTCGTGTTTCCGTCATCGGAAGTGATTGACGAACACTTGGGGCCAATGTCGGTTAAAGCTTACCGCGTTTGTTTAGCACTAAATTTTTTCCGGAGCATGCTATGAATCTTGTCAATACGTGATGGCCGACAACAAGCGCGACGATCACTAGCAATAAATAACTGCAATACTAACAAGTAAATTTGTTGGAGCGACAGTGTATTAGGTTCGCAATTTATAAAAAGCTTCACTTCAAGTATTTCATATTTAAAGTAAGTCTTACGAATAATGAATTTTATCGGCTGCTACTTGAGGTACTAAATAAAAAACAAGAGCAATATTATTCAGTAACGTTCGTGGTTATCTTCTGGAAATTTTATGGCAATGGTATTTTTCTTTCTGAGGAGAAAACATTTGAAAATATGATAATTTCGATTCGGTGAGCTATAAATGACTCTGAAAGATATCTCGATAATAACCGACATTGGCAATAAACGCAGAATTAACGAATACAGTGCGCTGGGACTAGGAACGTCGATATCGCGCGCGATGTTGTATAATCGAAAGGATATTATCCCACGTGCACCAGCACACTCTCTTTGTCCATCGTCCGTGCTAATCCATAATGCGCGCACAATCCGTCCTTTTCTCCATTTTACGGCTGTCGCAGTCGAATTCGAGAATAGAATGTGTGTCCCCGCTTCTTCTTCATCTCTCCCTCTTTCACCCTACGCCGGCGTCGAATTAAATCCTACCTGGAAATCGTCATCGTCCTTCGGCGTCGCCGATCCTTTCGTTCGGAATCGCACGGGCGAATTAGCTGGTAATTGTTGTCCTCGAAAAGAGAGAAAACGAATTACTCCCTACTCTTCTTCCCCTGTTGTGTGGCGTGGAGAATTTATTCAGGTATACACGAGGCAAGCCGAAAGTCCACGGTGTGTCACCTAACTGCCATCCGGTGTCATTAATACGACATTAATTCGACGTTACATCGCGCGTCGAATGAAATAGAAAAACTTTTGAAAAAAAGAATGCATACTACATGGCCGTGAAATTTGATAATGAAATTCCCGGTAAGTTTGGTTCATAAAACTTTGAAACCTTTCACATTCATGACGGTAATCTTTTTTTAAACTTTGATATTTATGAACACTTTCGAGATTATTTAATCCTAACAAACTCTAGGTTCTTAAAGCTGAAATTTGATTTGCTCATTCTTTTCAACTGAAAACGGTATTATTTAAATCACCCGTGAATGACTGCTAGATCCAGCACAAATGGCAGTAATAAATTTAGCAGGATAATTAATAATGTCACACGTGTAACATTTTTAAAAATATATTCTCAAATTTATATGACAGAAAGAAATACAGACTTAACGGTCATTGATGCAACTCGCGTACTACATCAGAACTGAATTAATTAATTCATACTACACGCAAATATCTCCTGACTTTTAGACAACCCAGCGAATAAAGGGTTAATTCGAGCTCGCATTCGAGGGCGCGCATAATCGCCTCTTGCTCCGCTCGTCGTCTCAAGAGAGAAAGAAAGAGAGAGAGAAAAAA
>NJRQ01000558.1:110825-121537 GCA_003063805.1 Aphaenogaster ashmeadi
TCATTATAGTTCCAAATATCATAAATTTTTCTCTCAGTGCAGATACAAATCTGAAAATAATTTTGTTAGACCATCAAAAGTAACTACGTGGGACGCTCATGATGATAATGCTACAAAAAGTATTGATATTTCAGCAACTATTTTGGGCGTCTTACGTAATTATTTTGATGGTCCAAGAAAATTATTTTCAGATCTGTATCTGGCCGAATTTTTAGATATTTTAGCAAAACCATTCTTTCCGTGTAGAAATGTATCCTTCAAGATGCTACATTGACGAATTAAGGATCGAGAACCCGTTGTACCGCCGCTAAAAGTGCCGCACAATTCGTCGCGGCGAGAGATACGCGCGCGTGCCGCACGCTTGTGCCAATTTACAAATACCGCGCGTGCATTTAAAGATACACCTGTTTAAAGCTCTCCCGCACAACGAGTCGCGCGCGGGAGATATCCAATTTTATTGTCCGCCCGCGCGATTACACGTCGCGGACGACCGGTCAGCGTCCCGCGTCGCCATGTTGTAATGCCGTTTATTGAGAGGCGTGTTATCTCGGACGCATATACGTAATTAAATTGTTTATACGAGCGATTACAGCGTGCGTATAGCTTGTAAATTGTCGGCGCGCATGTGCGATTGTGGGCATTGTGCGCGTATACGCGGTTGCGTGCACGCGTGGGTGCGACACGGCGCGAATTCGCGTGCGCGCATACAAACGCACTTGTGCACGCATACACACACACACATGCGGTCAACGAGCTGATATACACGTGTCGAGAGGCAACCGTATCGCACTGCGTGTTGCAACATTATGCGACAGTGACGCGTCGACGGTAAATTCACGCGGATTTCGCTCGTCTGCGCTCGTCGGAAATTTATTTGTCGCGTTTACACATGCATCCCCCATTGTAAACCGCGTAATGCACCCGCGAGCGCGGGCTGCGTCACCGCTGCGTTTCCACGGGGGTGGGGGATGGGGGGGGGGGGGGGTGATGATCGGGTTAAGCTCGCGCGCGCGTTGCATTCGGAACGCATGTCGCATTCACCGAGAATTTATCTATCGCGATGCGCCCGTTGTCCGCATTGTCGCTTATTAATACCGCCATATAACTACCTCCATACGCGTTCTCCCCCTCCCACCCTCCCACCCTCCCTCCCTCTCTGAGGTATAATTTCTCTGAAGATAATTTATCGCGTTAGAGATAGAACGGGCATTCGCTCATATATACGAAATGCTAGACAACAACGTAATTTCATGAGACAGATCTTACACAACGATACCTATAATTTATTAATGTGCTTCTCAGTACTTTTTTTCTAGAGCTTATTTTACAAGGATCATTATAATCCGTTTCGAATTGAGCGAAAAGAATAGACGAGGAGAGAAAAGAGACGAGCGAAATCTGGGACATGTCGTGTGGGAGAAAATTTCGCTCGTACCGTCGAGACCTAAATTCGCCGGCGATTTATTTAACGTAGACGCGTTATTTACGAATACGAGAATCTCGATCTATTATGTAGGATTCCGCTGAAAAATCCTTTCATCGGAAAACGCGAGCGAGCAACCGACTCCGCGATCCTTTCACGGCGAAACGTCCGCGAAAATTCGGAATTTTGTTCCCCCCCCCTCTCTCTCTCTCTCTTTCTCTCCCTCTCTACCTCCACCTCCTTCTCCTCTTCCTCTCGAAACGGAAAAAATAGGGATAGGACAAGGGGTGGCAAGGGGAAAAGAGAGGGAGGAGGAGGGTAGTTGCCCTCGTGCGTGCACACAATGCACATTTTTCCGGGACGCCGAGAATTCCTTCTCTCCGTTTTCCTCGACTCGCGCAATTCCCCTTTCCCCCCCGTCCTTTCCCCATTCCTTTTCTTTCCCTGGCTTTTTCCCCGCGTCGAACGAAGGTTGCTCGACTTTTCGCGTGCTTTAAAGAAAATTCACAGATTCCCGAGTCGGCGAAAGACCTCCTTTGAAAAAGCGAGCACCCGCCGCGCGCGCCTCGACCAAGAAAGAAGAATTAATTTCTCACTGCTTAAAGGCCCACTTTTACGTGACGCTAAATGTCATGACTTTTGTGGTCATGACTTAAGCACTACATCTTTCTGAAAGAGAGAAATTCGATCACGAAACGTTCTAACGTTCTGCCTACTAAATAAATTAAATGTGATTGAAGTAAACTAATATTTCCATTTAAAAAAAGGAAGGAAATGATATTTCCGTTATTAATTTCTGTAATTATCCAGACTCCCTGAATCTAGAGATCGCTTTGTATTTTACGCATAAATAAAATAACTGTAAATTAAGATAAACAAGACGCGGATAACTTTCGTGAAAAAAGGAAATCATCGATATGCGCCCTTTTGCTTTACGGTCGATCCTCGACTTTTAATCACGAGGGTAGGTTCTCATCGTTCCTTTTGTTCTCGATGCAGTCGCAATGCCTTCTCGGAAAAGGGCCGTAGGAACGAGATGACGGTTCTCCATACCACTCGGTGCGTTCTCGTCGCTTTTTTATTAGCGCGCACCTGAATTACTTTTCTTTCTCCTCGGTCTTCTCCTCCCTCTCTTCCTTCGCTTTCTCCTGCGCTACACGACGATTCGGTCGTCGTTCCTGAATGCCTGTGCCCTGTACTCAATAAGGCGCACGCTTGCCGTTATTCGAAGGGGAGATGCCCTTGGCTCGCCTCTTGTCGGTAATTATTCGCCAAGTGGTAATAAATTGAAAGCCAGGCAGCGATAAGGCGGAGCCGGGAACGCGGCGGTCGCTTTCGGCTGCCTCAATACCGCGAAAGCGCAGCTTTTTTCCGATCTAAGGTGTCGCCTTTGGATCGCGGAAGGTCCTCGGAGGATCCAAGCCGAGAATATTCCTTCCATTTGCGCGTAGCCGCAGAAATGTTCAATAGGACGAATAAAACTCTGATAAAACGACTAATCCGACATAAACGATATCCTTCTTTTCTTAAATACTATCAATGTAATTGTCCATGCTATTTCCTCGCATGTAACGATTCAATGTCGTCGTTTTCTTTTGTTAACAAACTCCAAGATTTATTTCGGAAACGCTTTCTCCTTTTACTTTATTGTAAATCACACCGCAATTTTGACTGTAGCTTTTTATCAAGTTTCTCTTTGGTATAATTTCGTTTTAATCCTTTTAGCTTTCAGGCACTACTAGGGGTTGCGGTTGGTTCGTTACTCCTTGCGTCACGATTCGGAGGCCGGGCTCGCGCGATGTTTCGCAGATAGAGAGTTTTATTTCCTCGTCGGATCTATTCGCGGCTGCCGGTCGGTCGCCCGGAAAATTCATGCTTAATCGAATTATTCTGGAGCGGGCACGCGATAAGCTGCGTCCCTGCGCGCGATACTCGCCTGAATGCGCCTAACTAAAGGCGGAGAGGCCGATGCCGCCGCCGCCACCGCCGCCTCCACCGCCTCCGCCGATCAAGAGAAATGGTTTTGGCATGCAGATTCGAAGCCAGTCTGTCTCTCCCTGCTCCCTTTCCCTCCCTCCTCCCCTCCCAGCCCGTTGCCAACCCCCGTGCAACCCCACCACCCCCTCGTCGACCACCCATCCCTTTTTTGCGACCCTATGCAAGGTGTTTTGTACTCGCATGCGAGCTCGCCCGCACGGAAATCCGCGACGTGTCTCGCTTGTAACGGGCGTAGGCGTTGTAACGCAACACGCGTGCAATTGCCCGTTCGAGTAATATAGCCGCGCTGAATTCGTCGGAATATCGGCGTCGATTCTTTTTTTTTTCCTCTCTCCTCTTTTTCATTTTTCGTTTGATCGCAGGTTTCCACTGCGATTTTTTTCGCCGCTCGATACGCAGTCAATAAGTTCACGAGCACGGCTAATCGGAAAGACGAACGTGGGAAATTCGGAATCGGAAGTTTCATTTCTAATGCAGTTTGCACGAACGAGTTTTAAAACGATCGTAATTATTTTATTGCGTATCTCTAGATTCTACGAAAACAATTTTTGTGCCGCAAAAAAGGAAACAAATACGCATAATGTGACAAAAATAACAAAGTTAGCATGAAAGAATTAAATTCGCGAGACTTTATTGTAGATAAATTGTTATAGACGGTAATTCGCAATCGTAATGCTGCACTTGATCGTGTTAGTCCTGTCTAAATAAATGTTTGGGAGACTAAACGCTCGCGCAGGTGCATCAATGTTCTCGTAGACGTGGCAGGTCGCATTATCATCCTTCCTTCCTTCCTTTTCCACGGGAGGAGCAGCGTTGAGCTTGATGTATGGCTTTATAAATGGCGGATTTACATATTTTCCGCGTTTAAACGCGTCCGTCGAAAACTGGCACGTGTGCAGCCTAATCCCCTCGTGTCAAGTAGCAAGAGCAGAGAGAATCGCAATTATCAATCACTTCCTCTACGTTTACCAGCACGTATTTAATTTCGTTTACATACTTGAACGGTACAGTAACGCTTCCTTAATTTACTGCGACAAAATCATCCGAAGCAGCATTACAGGAATGATCGTTTTCGACTAATTTACGATCCATCGCGAGTCAGGTTGATTCCTGGCCAAAATCTTATTTCGCTTCTGGATACAGTTCCCCCGATTATGACTCCCCCGTCATTTTATAGTAAACGCACTTATCAGATCTCGTGAAAGTTATATAAGAAGCGTAAGGAGCGAATGGCGTACTCTCGGTCGGCTTTACGACGCGATTTTTGCAACAAAACGTTCTATTTGTCCCCGGTGTATCCTCAACGACGGCGACGTCTCCGATCCTCCACTTTGCTCCTCGAGAGCGCTCGTCGAGAGCGGAAACTTCGGTGCTTCTTTGGTATAACGACCGGGAGAACTCCCGATCGCAAACGAGCTCTCGCCGAGAGAGCATTCCGATCTTCCGGATCATTTCCGCGAGTTAACCGCGAGCATCTCTCGTCGCTTGCTATCCGTGACTTGGCACACGACCGGCTACCATTCACCCTGACGACATGCAGGAATTCCACGAGCCTCGAGGAATTATTGCAAAAAGTAGTAAAGCAACTGAGATCATTGATCGGAGTCAATTGCACGTAATAACGCATTTATCTCTTAGTATTTTACCAACTTTGCAAATCTGTTATTCGTCCGGACAAAACAGATACAGTATACATGCATCTCTTTTCAAAATGCTAATGTTAATCTGTTTAAAGCAGGGCTCCCAAAAGCCTTCTCCTTTCGTAAACTTGTGTGGACCACGACTCACTTTTTAAAACGGCAAACATCTGGGATTCATCTAGCTTTAGTGGATATGTTGTAAAAAAGGGGAGGGGGAATAAATCGATTATTTCTTTATACCACTGTTTCATTTCGTACAGTGCCGCAAAGTAACGAAGTGTAATTCAACATTCATGTGCGTTTATTCTCCTGGTCGTATATTATTGGTGACTGTGATTGATCAATTTCTTAAGTCTTAACGCCTTAAATACGCATTGTAGACAAGGGGTAAGACTTTTCGCGACTCACCAAAAATCGATTTGCGACCAATCAGTTTTCCACACTTTAGGAATCCCTGATTTAAACAACAATTGAAAACTATTTTCCTTAAACGGCAGCTTAAATGGAAGCTCGTTGCTTTCGTCAATACCCATATTTATGAATATTTACTTATTCATTTCAAATGCAGCTCGCGCATAATAATGACTTGCTGCACGCATTTGTTTTTTTTTTTTTTTTTTTTTTCAAACGAAACCACCTCGCTTAAATAACACGGGAAAAAGAAAAGACACGCGACGTAACGTACGGCGCACGTCGCGCAACGTAAATCGCCCGCGCGGTCGCTCGCGGGCGTTTCCCGGCGTTGCTACGGGTCGCGCGCGAAGCGAGACGACCGGGAGGGCACGATTTATGCCCTTACGTAGGTACGGCGATAAGCATAAAAGTCGTCGCAAAACGGCCGATACACAACGCATGTACGCCGCCGAGTTGGGGATTAGGACGCGCGTGAATGGGAGAAAATGCGAATTGATACGGTCGTTAAGAAGGACCCTCCCTTTGAACCGCTCGGGTCTGGACGCGGGAAGAAGAGAAGAATCCCGGAGAGAGAACAGACCCTTCGCTGCGGCACACCACCTCGGTTCTATGCCTCTTGAACGCGGCGACCCCATCGCGATTTATCTCGCGTGCGAGGTGCCGCCCGCAGGTGAGACGAGCGCGAGTTCGTTATCGCGCGAATCTTCAGACTTGGCTGAACTTTATTTGACTTGTTTCCGCTCGACTCATTTTCTCGTAGGACAATAAGCTCTGAAAATTTTAATTGGCGCGATCTGACTGTCCGAGAAATAAAGCAGAGGGTTAATAAATTTCGTATCCCGCGCCGCATTCATTCTATCCGCTTTTATCTTTCGTCGTTTGTATACTAGACATATTAGATGCATTCAGTACTACAACCGCTCCGTGAGCGCTCATTGAGCACAGCGTTGTGATTGGAGTATACTCTTAGATTTATTGTAAATATAGGAGAATGTTCCAATCATAACGAAGTGCTCAGTGAGCGCTCACTGAGCGGTTGTAGTACTGAATCCACCCACTTTGTGGCTGAGCTAGTGTACACTTAAATGAAATAGATATACACGGAAAGAACGATTTTGCTGAAGTATCTAAAAATTTAGCCAGACACAGATCTGAAAATAATTTTGTTAGACCATCAAAAATAACTATGCAGGATGCTCAAGCTTGATGATAATGCTGTAAAAAGTTTTGATATTTTAACAACTATTTTGGGTGTTCTACATAATTATTTTGATGGTCCAACAAAATTATTTTCAAATCTATATATAGCCAAATTTTTAGATATTTCAGCAAAAGCATTCTTTCCGTGTATATTTGAAGTTTGGCGAAAGTGAAATAAAAAGTTTTAAGCCGTAATCAGACCAGCGATTACCGATTGGCGATTGGCGACTACTTTTCAACCAATCAGAGTAAAGCAATCAGTGACTGCTTTGCTCTGATTGATTGAAAAGATTGGCCAATCGCCAATCGGCAATCGCTAGTCCGATTACGGCTTTAGTGCAGTCCAGTGCAGCGACAAAGAACAGGCCAGGACACGAGTCATTAGTTTGGTACATCTGGGCGTCTCTCACAAAAGCCAAAAGTTTCAAAATCTCATTTGAACAATAATCTCACGTGTCCTGAGAAAAACACCCTTCGTTTTTCGCGTCCTATTTCTTGCCGTCCTCTAGCTCAGAAGTGTATGCGAGCGAATGTTCGTGATGCAATAATGCGCGACGCCCAGAGCTTTCTTGAAAAGCACCGTCTTTTCACAGCCGACATTAAGCGGGACACCCTCGGATCTTCGGGAACCTCTGTCTCCGATCGCGCGCTCTTCTGCATCCGGTAGGGAAAAGTCTGAAAAGCGACGCTGGTGTCTCGCAAGAGAAAGTAGAGAGCGAGAAAGAGGGAAAAGGGCGAAGAGGGCGGGGGGGAGGCAGGGGAGAGAGAAAAGGAAACGAACTCGGAGAGCCGTTCGGGCCTCGCCCGACTTTATTCTCTCCCGGCTAGTCCCGACGGACCGGCATAATGCTCGCGGTGTTCCGCGTTTTCTTGCGAGGCGCGGCCATTATGAGCGCGCGAAACAAAGAAAGAGCGTATCTATTATCCCGCGCTGAGTTGCGCCACCGCCGCGTCACCCGGGTAGGATTAATCCATTCCGTGTCATTATATAATGTAGGCGACGCCGGCGTTGCGTCCCGCGACGGCCGCGTTATGCGCTAACTGTGTCTCATTGTTCGCGGCCGAACAACGAGCGCCGACGTTGCGCGCCTCGCGAGGGCTCGCGAGAGAAATACTGAATTCGCGTTGTCCGACTGACGTTCGCGAGAACATCGCGGATTTCACTGGTTGCACTCTCCGTCGCGCGATACGTCCTTATTATCGAGAGATAAGGTGCGTTAAAGGACGGATCGGATGAGCGAAAGGAGTAGCGAGCGTGGACGAAGATCTGCGTATCAAGATACTTGATCAGGTTTTTGAGGTTTCAGATACTTTGTTGGAATCTAGATATTCTGTCCTGAAATTGGCTGAAATGAATGGTTGCAAGCTAGATCTCGAGCTCTTTGAACATTTAAATCTACACGGAAGGAATGGTTTTGCTGAAATGTCTAAAAATTTGACCAGATACAGATTTGTAACTAATTTTGTTGGACCATCAAAATAATTATGTAGGACGCCCACAATAGTTGCTAGAATATCAAAACTTTTTGTAGTATTATCATCAAGCGTCCTATATACTTTTGATAATTTAATAAAATTATTTTCAGATCTGCATCTGGCCAAATTTTTAGATTCTGCAGCAAAATCGTTCTTTCCGTGTAATATATAATTGGATTCTAGAATTCTTCGAATCTTATACATATATTTTTTAACCAACTAATAAGTACAATCACATCGATTATTATAAGGCTTGCTAGATTAATTCGCACAGTTGCACAATACGCACGCATGAAGAAATTCTTCAACCATGAGTCTAAAACAAAACCTGTCATACCACCACGTTTCTTATATTGGACGCGTGATTAGTTGATTTTTCTAGACTTTGCATTAAACGGCCATGTAAGTCCGTACAGGCCGTGGTCCACGTGTCGCACGTGCGCCGACGCCGTTGCCGATTCACGCCGGTAAACGATGTTTTTCCGCGGAACGCGCAAACGCGAGCAAGAAGCGACCCCGAAGAGCCCATCCTCCCTTCGTCGAGGGGGCTGAAACAAGCGGCCGGATCATTAATTACATTGACGTACCGTGACCGTGTTTTTTTCTTCCGACGCCGATTTTCTGGAACTAATCCCGCGGATCGCAGACTCATGCAGATTCGGCCTTTACTTGCCAGCGGTTGCGCCACGTGACGGATCGTCGCACACACCTCGAGCGATCTAATCGATATGACACGCCTGATGTCTATGACTCTACCTCTTGACGCGCAGCTAGGTTTCCGGAGCCTTACGGTTTCCTGTAATAAAACTTTTAGCCGCGTGACGGATAAATGATTATGGATTTCACGACTCTTTTTTCACTAATCGGAACGATTGGATACACGTACAAAGATATACATGTAGGTATATCTAATCATTCCGATATATCGGTCTTTTAAGTTCTTGAAGTCAAGGAACGGGTAAATGAAAGGCGCGACAGATCTGGGACAAATAGCTCCCAGGCGAATTACAGTTTTCTGATCGAATCTTACTAACGGCAAATCAATTTCCAGTATGCTCTAAAGAAACCGTTAAAGTACCGGCAATTTCGTGACAATGGTACAACGTGCGGCATAATCCAGCATGTAACGTAAAATCAGCGATCGGCAAAGGACACGTCACGCGCGCGTGCACGCGTGCGCGCTCTCTCTCTCTCTCTCTCTCTCTCTTTGCGAGTTAGACATTACTCCCTCACCCGCGCGGCAGGTACATTCGCTCCAACACCCAACACATCTCTGCGAACGACGTCGTTCGGACATACGTGCGTACATTCGCGTGCACACTCGCGCGTATATACACTCGCAAAAAGCCGGCAACCATCCCGTCGAGTTACGGGCGCGGTGCCTGTTTGCAGGGTTGAGTTGATACAACATTAACAACAAGTCGTTAGATAGATGAGGTACGCACTCTGGGGTTTGCTGTCGAGTGTGGGAGGGGGGAATATGTAGGTGGTGGCTGTGGAGACGCGAGTAGCGGATAACACGGAGGAGGACGAGGAGGAAGAGGAGAAGAAGGAGGAGGAGGAGGAGGAGGAGGAGGAAGGCAGGGGGTTGCGAGTCGTACAGGAGGCGATGTCGAAGCTGTTCGCCTACGCGGAGGGCGGTGGTGGTACCCGGAGCAACGTGGAAAAGGGGAGAGCGCGGGAGGAGGAGAAGGTGGAATGACGATGGAGGTGGAAGAGAGAGTGCCACAATGGTCGCTATGGTAACGCCGCGCTAACGCCGAGAGAGAAAGAGAGAAAGAGGGAGAGGGAGAAAGAGGAAGAGAGGAGAACTGAGGGAGAGAAAGAGAGAGGAGCCTCCGACTCAGGGACTCTATTTCCATAATCTGCCGCTTTGTCGATTCTGAATTATGCGACTACGCTCCTCCCCTCCCCCTCTCCCCCGCCTCCTTTTTCCCCCCTCGTCTCCTTCGCCCCGCGCATCGGCTCTCCCCTTTTATCCCTCCCCTCCTCCCCCTCCCCCCGCCATCCCTCCGCAACGGCGACACCGTCTCCGTCGTCCGCCCCTGAACCAAGTATCCGATTATTTGCTCGAAATCGATTTCACGTGTTCGGCCCGCTTTTGCATTTGTACAAGCGCGCCCGTACGACGAACATCGGCCATTGTGCGCGCGACGTCATGGGCGTCTCGCCCTATGGGGCCTGTCCTCGTCCTTATCCTTCGTCTTCGTCTTTCGTTTTCTTGGTCCTGGCCCTCGGCTTCATTGTTGCTCACCTTTCCGTTGACAGCGCCGATTTGCGGCGATCTCCAAACAGTAGGTACCGGACTTTCTTCCCGGGCTTCCGTGTATAACAGTCGAGATCGAGTAACAATAAGGTGCGAAACGTCCGAATTTTCCACTATTCACTACACAGGACCACAAAAACAAATTTGTGAAAATCAACTGGGATCAGAGTAGGTGATTCTCATAAATTATAGATCGCAAAAAACAATGCCGCTGGCCAAATTGCTCTATCACGTCACAATTTTGAGTTAATTGCAGTTAAAGTTGCAAAAAGGGCTATTTTAGTGAATTTTGGCA
>NJRQ01000559.1:0-22562 GCA_003063805.1 Aphaenogaster ashmeadi
CATCTCACAAGTTTACCAAGAATTTTTTTTTTAGTGTACGAAAACACGACAGAAATACAAATGTCTGCCTATTGCGTATCGGAGATTTCGAGGTAGATTACTGATTGTGAGACGCATAGTCGCTGATATTTCGCGCGCGTTTTCAGCCACAGATACGTTACAGAATCTTATTCTACTACTGATGGAAAAATTTCAGAGTTATCTCGTCATATCGCGATTGAGATTAACAATCTCTTCGCGGTTATTCGATTCGACGTAATATTAATAGAGCAGGTAATCAAAGTCGATACCGCTATTTCGCGCTATCGATCGAAAGAAAGCTTAAAGGAACGAAGACCGCACTTTAGAGCGTGAAATGGAATTTTGCCGGTTATAAAAAGTTAATTGCAAAATCAACGTCTCCGCTCCTGTAAGGGAAACTTTCCGTGCAAGTTGGGAATAAATTCGGATGGCAATGATCGATGAGCTTGACTCGCCCCGCGTGCGGAAAGAAAAAGAGAGAAAGAGAGGCGCGAATTCTCGGGAAAATCGGTGGAGGCACTACGGTCGAATTACGTGTTCGTCAAAGAGAAGAATTCACAAATGACGTAAATGCAATTATTGCACATTTCTGGCGGCTATCATCACCGAATAATAAAACTTTTCGTCTTCTTGAGCAACATTACGCAATTTTATTTCTCATGTATCAATTAAAATTCTCATACCAATCTATCTTGCATGCCATTGCTATGTGATAAAGCTATTCAAATTCGCTGGTGGTTATTGCGTTATGTTATCAGTTACGTGAGAGTTACGGATTACATCGAGCGTTGCGATAAAGTCCACTGGGATTGGAGGCCGGGCGGAATTAATTAGGGCGACTCCGACGAAAGTGTCACCGATGACATGATCGATATATTCATTCTTCATCGTCGTGTGCCAGGAGTTTTCCGCCGTCCCGACGAATTGTACCGCGGTCCCCTTTTATATGCCGTGAACGTCGTTGAAAAAAAATAGAACTGGAGGAAGAATGCATCTCGGCAAGATTCGTCGCCTTCCTTCTCGCCGCGAGTCTCGTAATCGATCAACGTCCTCAGCATCGTTCCTTAATGGCCGCCGAGGGCCGCCGTGTCAAAGTACGACGACGAATCTTGTTCGAGCACCTCATTCTCTGGAAAAGAGTGTCACGTATTCCTTTCTTTCTTCTGAACGAGCCGATTCAATGGCGATTCAAACTCTTTTTGGACCGTGTAGAACGCAACCAAATTCGTTTCAAATCGAGTTTTTCCTCAGTCATTGAGATCTTGAGGGTTTCCGATGGCTCCGTATGGGTAAATCCAGACACTAACGATTATAGATACGTGCGAGAATATATTTTGGGAAACACCCTCTTGACAAATATCTTCTCGAGATACTACTGCAGTCTTTTTTTCCAATACTCCATTTTTAGAGAAAAAGAAGGGGAAGAGAGAAACGGACACACATCAACTAAAGAAATAATTAAATTCCGCACACTTTCTTAGAAGTTTTACCTTATTGAAATAAAAATATATTTGCGATAAATTATGCAATATCCTTGGTTGTCCGTTGGAAGTTTTATTTCTATTATTTACGTTGTAAAGTGTACCGACTGAAATGCGAGCCGAGAAGTGGGAAACTAAAATACTCGAGTAATTTTTTCCCCCGCGCTGGGAAATTCAGTCCTTTCGCGTAGATACCGAGAACTCCCCTTGGAAGCCGGGGTTGCATCCGCGCGGGAGAATGTAATTAATTCTCGTCAAGTGAATATTTAGGAGCGCACGGCAACATTTCACGTGACATTTCCCCACAATGCGACGGGGAAATACTTGCGCTGTACCACGTCCGGGACGCGGTTTTAACGATCGACTTTCAATAGAAGGTTCTTCAATGATATTAAGATTGACATCGCCAACATACGCATGATGGACGTTCGTTTAAGCGCGAGCGACGTTTCGTGAATACCTATGTGCCTCGAAACTAAACATTTTTTATTCTTTCTAATAATAGCGCACAGTGGATCTTCGGTTTATTCCAGAGTTTATTAATCGAGGATCTCCTTCGACAACGAACCCCATCATCGCTAATCTTTCTCTCACAGTATCAGATATTTTTCTGAATTTAAACCTATATCTTTCGGGATATTTTGGGGTGCCACAAAAATCCCTCATTTATCACGTACGATTACGATTACACGGTTTTTTCTTCGAAAGGAGAAACGCGCGGGGATACTTGCGGAACTCATTGCGTCGAAGAGGCTTCATTTTTCATCACAAACGATGACTCGCGGATTTCGCGCGGAGGGGACGAAATCAAAGGTTCGTCCTGGCCGCGTGCAAAAAGCGCCTCTTTAAGGCCGCGTTTTCTCCCCCCCCCCCCCCGGGCCTTTAATCGTGCCTCCGCGTGACCACAGCTAATGGCATGAAAAACGTCGAAACGTCACTGCAAACTGGCAGAAGTGGGTTGCATCGTGGCCGATAAAAAGGCTCGAAACCGGCCGCGCGACAGTGTGATCTTGAATAACATAAACGTCGGTAAACAACGGTGGGATAAAGCTCGACGAAACGTTCGCATCTCCCGGGATGTTTCAGCTGGAAGTTTGATCGGATTTCGTTAACTGCGTTAATTACGTTGCGCACACTATATCGGTAATTAGATAAACATCGAGGAGCGAATAAGCGGTGCACTTATCCGAGAAACGATGAAATAAACTCACCGCCGTTTCGACGAATTGTACCGCGGAGAGTTCAGTGAAGTCGAAAAGTATTAATTAATTTATGTGGCTCCCATTATGTATTTAGAAAAATCATATATATTTTTTTTAATAAAAAATAATATTAAAAAAATGATATTTAAAAATTAGGCAAACATGTTTGAAATGAATAATCTGTGTTGAATTATTTGCGCACCGAGTCCCGCGCTGTACTCTCATGTGCCTGATTTTTAACTTGATTTTTTAATTTGAGAGTCCTTTCCATTTAATTTGATATTTAAAACTTCCACACACACATAATATATTTCATAGATATTATTTTTCTCATATTTATAAAAATCATGCCATCTATGAATTTATTTTTATTCTTGAATATATTTATATTCAATATAAATTCGTAGATGGCATGATTTTTATAAATATGTGAAAACTAATATCTATGGAATATATTATGTGTGCGTGGGACTTTTAAATATTACTTTTTGTTTTAAAAAATATGTATATATACCATAACTTGCCGTAAATTTGATATCTAACAGACGGGCGTGAACCGAAAAAGTTAACATAGTAGCCTCGAGACAGAATGTGAAAACACAGGATTGAAAAATGAAGAAGAAGACGATGATGCAAACTTATTTAATTAAAAAACCATTTTACACTTTAACCTGTGGGGTCTCTATTACCGTTGACCCACTTTCTCGTCGGATCCGCGAAACAGTCGAGAGAGAAGCAGGTAGATGGTAAACGGTAGGTCCACAAGAGGTCTGCGATATTGCAGGAATTTTGCCGTTTGCGAAAGTCAGATCGCGAATTCCTGAGATCCAGCCGGGAATCTCCGGTGCAAGTAAGCCGCGTCCTGATGTCTCGCGATACTGAAATTCCGTATGCATGTCGAATAGTTCGTCGCAGTACTCGTCTTCAGCTCGCGCGGAATCCCGCGTGACGCGTGTGCACATCTTTTCGCGCGATTAGGTGCAAACGCGCCTACACGACGAGCGTTTAATTAGGCTCCCGAGCTCCGTTCCCGATTGGCTCTATTAAGCCGAGACGCGTCGCAGAAAGCTCTGAGCCGCCCTTCACAAATTCCGCGCATTGTCTCGCGTAGATGAGATAGATGCTCGCCGCATCGTGATTGTACCGGCTTTTCCGGGTAAACTCGTGCTCTCCTCCGGTAATTCCGAAATCTGATTAACCCGAGTTAGTTCGTGACAAAAGTTTAACATCGCGCAGTTAGTGCTTCGAAAACAGCGATTAAAATTCGCCCGCAGAGAAATACAATCGAGGACGTGAGAAATGTTCTATCATTTTATATGCTTTAATGGATTTAACGAAAAGAAATTGTTTTCATAAGATTCTAAATAACAGACATTTTGATATAAATAAATAAGCATTTTTACTGCATTTTACTGAGATTAAGCAGCGATTGTTCGTCGTCGAGGTATTTGGCGCGCAAGTTTTCAAAGGTATCTCTCGGAGATGCCATTTCCCTATTCATTTCGTAGAACGCTAGAGCGAAAGAACATGACCTTCGAAGACGTGATCGTTCCCAACAGTGATGTCTTGGTCCTTCAATTAGAACCCATAGATAGAGAGCAGATCGTGTCGGTGCAACTCAGCCTCCGAATCTTCCTCGGTGACCCGAATTCAACGCTCACACGCTCGATTAATTAGTCTCTACGAGTGGCACCCTTCTCTCTCATCAAGATCTTCCTCTCTCTTACATCTCTCTCTCTCGCTCTCCCTCTAAAACACGTGCGGTAAAATCACATTTCGAAGTTTAAATTTCAAATTACATTTCAAGCAAGTTTTATTTCTTTTTTTTCGCCATTTTTCCATAAATCTGCTTGTCCGCGAATTTTTAATTCTTCTGACACTGTTTTTATCGCGTCAAATGAAAAAAACGCAGGAACAGGAAGAGATTGAATAATTGTCGACACGTAGAATCGTGTTATATCGTATAAGAAAGTACAATTTCAAGCAAAATTGTATTTTGTCCAATCTCTGTAACCTGATAAAGTTAGTTATACGTTTATTTCGTATACTTCGATAGAATTCAAAGAAGGATTTTCTGTATTACGAGCCTCGCATTGTTCATTCGGCGATTTAATGATATTAAAATATGACGCTGGGTAATGTAGTATGTATATACGTTGCATTTAATATAATGAGGTGAGAATATTCATAATATTCACAGAATGCCTTAAGCTTTACCCTTTCAAAATCCCGATAAATATCTTACAATAGAAGTCATGCATACAATCGCGGCTATATCCTGATTCGACTATGATCTGAAGATTATCTTTTATTGCTTATTATCATATTTGTTTGGCTTAGATAGGATTTAAAGCTGCCAATTTAAGTGAGGGAGAGAGAGAGAGAGAGTGTGTTCATACATTTATAATCATCGAATATTAGAATATAATCTTCTTTATATTTTTCGCCACAAAATAAGAAAGCTTCTAACTATTATTAAGGAGATCTCCATTTTAAGTTAGTCATTGAATCTTTAAACGAAAGGATTAATCTAAGGAGACGTCGCTTAAAGCATATTATATCCGCTCTGTAATAGTTTAGCATTATTTATCAGACGTCGCTGATATTAATAACGTCAGGATATTGCCACGGGTTTCCTGCAAATCCTTTAATCGAATATTGCACTGTTTGCAATTGATCCTATCGATGCCTTCAGGCATCAGAACGTCCTTTAGATTGGAGCGTCCTTTGAGGTGTCCGACACCACGAATTCTCCGCATTGTCTTACGAAAATGAAGGAATATCGATATTGCGTGGTTTATTGGCTAATTCCTGCTCGTTCCCGCTCTCTCTCCTCCCTCTCTCTCTCTCTCTCGCACTTTCTCTCCCTTTAACATCCATTTTTTATGTCCATTATCCCGACGAATAAAAATATTAAGACAAAAATTTGAAGATATTTAATATTTAATCTAATAAGGTATATATATAAAATCAAGATACTAAACTTATTGAATACAAAGAAAAAGGTATGTAAAGATAAAATATAAAAATATAGCACAATACTTATATGATTTATTGTTAGCATTTTCTTACAGTCGGTGTAGGTCCAAAATAAAAAAATTAGATTAGCAAACAGGATTAAATTTTTTGCATAATGTGACAAAATAAATTACGCAAATGTAAAATATCTTTTCTGCGAGAGACTTGATTTTCCATCGTTATTGCACTTATGCATTTACTTATACATATCTTGTGTATCGGGCGTGCTCGACTCTGTTAGTAATAAAGCTCCTTAATTCACACGATCGATTCGGTTACGCAGATGCCAGGCATTACATCAGGCCGTCGTCGGAAATTAAAAAATGCGCTCCCGTGCTTTGAAGAAAACGCGAGGAATCGAGGACGGAGAGGGGTGATCGAGGGAGACGAGCGGATAATCGAGAGATATCACGCGATCATCGCGGGGAGCGAATGATAATTGCTGGCGAAACATTCGATCAACTTCTCGTCGGGAAAGCTGCCCGAAGGATCGCGGCAAGTTATTTCCCCGGCGGCGAGCCTTGAAACGACGCCGATCGATTCCTCGAAGGATAATAACACTCCTCCCGGCCTCGCGGTCCCTTCGAGATACGCGGAACGTCCTTGACCCGGATCGCGCCATTAACAGACTCGAGAGGTGTTTTTCTTTTCGCCCCCGTTGGAACCCTTACGCGAGGGTGCAACCTGCCAATTCGGAACCTCTGCAGGCTTTTGCGTCCGACCTCGGATCGGATCTTCATCGTCAGATACAAATTTCTTCTGCAGATCTTTCCTCCGACTGTTCTTTCGGTCCCGCGAACTGTGGGCTGAATTGAGCTACTCTATGAAGAAATTTTAATTAAAGTTGTCTAATTAAAGCCGTTCGACTGACCGTATCGTGCGTGTCGGCCTATGTGCGATAGGATCACGTGATCGCGGGCAGAATCAAGAATAGCGTTAATCCGGAACTCGCTCTCGAACTTTCGGGATGCACTAACGTCATGCATACCTCGTAATCTGGCATGCCTGAGCGGAGTACTATCATCGGCAGAACTCCCATTGATGTCTACACGTTCTCAAGTAGATTTTGCTGAGATTAACGTGAAGCGAATTCATGAGGTAATAAAGCGAACACAGAGATTGAGCGTCAAATGTAATTTCCGGTATAACGATTTTGGCCTTTTGAATTCTCAACCGAAAAAGCGACCGCGACAACCAATGTAACTTTACAATAATTCGTCACATTGTACGTCGCTGTTATTTCCCCAGTAACAATAATTTTTTTCTTATTAATAAAGTCGTGGAGTAATTAATTATAAAGAGAATAGGTTGTGAATAATTTCTCGGCTTTGAAAATCGCGAAAACGAAGCTAGAATTCGCAATAATGAATGGCACAAGAGGCGCGCAAACCCCGAAAGCTCTCGATGAGTAGAAGCGCATGAAGCGTTTCTCCAAGGAGCTGACAATCGTGCCGACAATCCTGATTGCGATCGCGATACTTAGCGCTATCATTCGCTACGTAAATCGCCTGATGTGACTCTTCGTTGAGACGCGGAACGTGATATCTCGTTGAAACGAGTATGAGAGGGATACGTGCTCTCAAGGTAGCGACGAGTAGCTGGCCGTAATCTCTGGAACGTGAACTGCGGCGGGTAAGATGGAAGAGTCTTCCGTGGAATATTTGCCCAACGGAAACGCATTTTGAAAATCACCAGCCAGCGTGTCATTCGCCGCGGAGAGAAGCTGCGTTATTAAAATCTTATTGGAGTTGTGGAACATCTTGAGCGGGGACATCTTTCGATAAGATATAGCAATAGAGCTACTGCTTGCAACGTTATTGACTATCGTCCTCTGAAATTTTACGCGAACAAGTTTAGAGGAAGGATGAGAATCGAACATTTGAGAATCAGCTCGGAATTCTTATGTCGTTGATGATCTCGACGAGTATCTCATCGCAAAGAAACAATCTGCGCCTGTGGCAACAACGGTACTTCGGACTTGTTTAGCAACCGTACGAAGCTGCTGCGAATAAATTGGATCTCGCGCATAAGAAACGAGAACTCAAAAATACAACGAAGGCTTTGATTTAGAAACATACTGTGCTATCTGCACTAGCAGGAAATTAAACGACTGTGTCTTTGAACTCAGCCTGTTCGCTCGGAGCAATTGCGAGTCGGATTCGTTGCGAGGCGACGCATCACTGTAACACAATCAGCTCAATCGTTATACGCTGCCACAGAAAGCGAAGCATTCGGGGAACTTAACGCGGAACATAAAAACATTGTAATTTATCATAACGAACGAATCGGACAGCGCGTCCCGGAGTAGTGGAAGATAAAAGGGTTGAAAAACTTGGCGGCCTATCGGGTGGAAACTACGCCAGGACGGAACGGCAGTTGGAAACTTAATCGATGCGGCACGAAGTGCGGAGGGAGGTACACGAATAGCACGAGACACTTGACGCGCGTCAAGGAGCGATATATATACGTATGTGTGTATGTGTGTGTGCGTGCGTGTGTGGTGTGTATCAGTTTCATGTTTTTCTTGCTGGCGAGGGTTGTAAAATTTACGACGAGACAGCGCAGTAGCTGAAAATCGCACGCTCGTAAAAATCGCGCAGCGTGAAGCACCGAAGCACCTATTCTGAAGAATAGAAAAATTACCACGTCGCGCTTGCTTCCCTCAATAGAAGGACCGCAATAAAGAAGGAAAGAAAGGAAAGGAAAGAAGAGGGCAAGATCGATCGTGCGAGAAGAGAGCCAACTCTTCGATCTCACCGAAACAGTATTTAATTAAGTCTAATAAACAGTGTCTAATTAAGCCAGAGAGTGGAAGCACCGGGCGAGCACGTGGAGGAGGGCCCGACGGCGCGCAAGAGCGGCCTCATACGCGGTCTCGTACGCCGATTGAGCGGCGGCGGCGGCGGAACGGGACGATCGGCTCGCTCGATTGTCTCGTGCGGCGGTGGGTCCAAAGGTGGAGGTGGTAGAGGAGGCAACACGAGTCCCAGCGGAGGTTGCGTCCTCGCAGCTGGGCAGCAGTCGGTGGCGGGGGCCGATAGCACCACGGTGTCCGCATCCGGGACTCCCCTTGGTGGCCGCGGTACCCCGAGCCGACGGTCCAGCCGCGATCTAAGCCCCTCGAAGAAGTCGTCGTCGGCGTCGTCAGTGACCGGCCAGCAGGATGCGGCGGTGGCCAGCCACGGGGGCGGTGGTGGTGCCGGTACCGCGTCGTCGTCCGGCAGCGGTACCGGGCAGGATTGGCGGAAGCTAGTCGGCAGCATAAGGCGCAAGGTGCGCCGCAAGACCACCCATAACAGCTCCAGCATATCCGAGGCCGCTATGCAGGACACGACGAACCGCAATCAGGATGACTTCCTCAAGGCCGCGATGAGGATCTTCCTGGTGGTGTCGCCGCCGATGGGGCGCATTCAGGTAAAATGCGCATCTCGGCCGCGTTCGTGTTGCTGCTTTGTATCATAACGTTTGGATGCGAATGTTAAACGTTTTTTCTCGCCTGCTTTTCAATCGTTGAATCTTGATTTCCATTATTGGCCATCTTTTCGTAGAAAGATGACCAATTGAATGAAGACGTATACACAACACGTGATGAGTAAAATTTAAATATCATTGTCTAATTTTTTTTTAATTAAATGCATGAAATAAATCTTCTTAAGGTTGAAGCTTACATCATCTTGAATATCTCATCCATCACGCTCTACATATAGACATCGCACGAATTTCTTTTCTCTGACGTAAATTGCAATCGCTATAATCTACAATATATCGCGTATTCTTCTCTACTCTCCTCGAGCTGATCGGCGAAGCCGAACAAAATGTTTGATGATAAAGAAACATTTGACGCTACCTAGGCAGAAGATGCTTTCCGCGCAATCATACAGCTCGATCCAATCGAATGCTTTTATTCGATGAAAGGAGCTGATAATTGCCTTGCGGATCTGAGACCCAGATAGGATTTTCCACGTCCAAGGACAATCTGGTTTCTCGTGATAAAAGGAGAGATATCTCCTTCGCCATTCGTCTCGCTACTCTATTCGAAGCGTATAAAAGGGCACTTTATTATTTTCATGATTTTAATTTCTTCGGGCAAATACACGTTATGTCCCAGTTTTGTCTGCATATATCGCGTGACATATACATTATTACATATAATTGTTTATTTATCAATATTTATTTATGCTGAATTATTATATCAATATCGCTAATTTATATTAAATGATATACGCCAATGAACATTTACGTTTGTCATGATAACAAAATAAGAATTTTATTAATTTCATTCGCGGACGCTAGGCAATAACCATTTCGGTATACCATTTAAAGGCTGCTGCGGAATATATCTCCGGTAAATCGAGATAATTAATCTTGTAATACCCAACGCAACGAGTGGACCGGCCGTGCATTACAGTCGTTCTCGCAATTACGTCGACCGACGAGTGCATTATTCGTCAACGGGCTGTCCGAAACGGGGGCGTTCTGTCGTAGATGCGCGAAACAAATTGTCTCTGTCGTAAAATATCCATGCCGGCGGAAATGCCGGGCGATTTCGCGGTGTTGTCGCTAAATTTTCCCGCACATTCCTTATATCGGTGAATATCTCCGGTGGATCGTCGGAGCCCGAACTATTAGAGAAATATTTGGAATATTAAAAATACCTGAACTAGAATATTTACACATAAAATGTTATTGAGCACTGAGATCTAGCTATGACAGTTTAGGCCCTTCTCGATTTTAATTTGTATTATATATTACGCGGTCTTATTATTGTTTAAAAATACCTGTTTAATTACCACGTGCGTGTCCCAGGCACGCGGCCCGCCGCCGTTTGACGCACGAGATTTCCTATCGTCGTCCCAGATTTCGGAAATTCCGCCGTAATACACCGTGGAACGATGCGTTATCTCCGCCGCTCCGTCTACCTGCTTCCGTCTGAATTTATCAATCAATCATGCCCGAATGGGCGCCTTAGTCAATTGATCGCACCGATTAAACAGCCGGCGTGGTCTCTAATCTACGCTTCGACTCGGTTGCTCGATTTCTTCTCTTTTTTCATTTTTTAAAAATATTTTTTTATCAGACGCGGGTGGATAGACATGGACGCGCGATATAACTCCCCCCCACTAATCGATTATCGTTACTGTTTGCACCGCGACCTTTCGTCTGATGTAACAGCTGCATTCGATGACCCGCTCTTGAACAATGCGCCATTGTAGTCGCGTGGATATTTGCACGTGATCGTATCGTCGCTGTAAGTGGAGGTCGATTAGAGATAATTAATAATTCTTATCCAGATGTGGGACATTTCTTACGTATCGATTCTTTAGATATGGATTATTCCTCGGGTACCGTTATATAATATTTTCCTTTAGAAGGAGCTAATTTTCAAATTTAGACGCTCGCGATTCTTTCACATTAAGTTTGCGATTATTATCAAATAAAAATTGCCGATCTATACATGCGGCATGTTTACTTGTTCAGCATATTATCTTAATTTACAGCGACATTGTATAATGTGAAAAGAGCTCTTCCCCTTTGAAATGATATATATAAACGATGCACTGTTCATATTTCAGTATAAATCATTTGTATAAGCAGATTCGAGACATCGAGAGACGTAAAATTGCCTCGTAAGTAAAAATCTGCGAGGAAATCCCATGTACAACCCCCTGTAACGCTACTACTTCACCTACTTTAAGAGTCTTTTGTAAAATAGAACGTTGCACTGCGTCATCTTTGCGAAAAAAGTCACTCGTTGTTCCTCATTATATTATCGGATAAGAAATCCATTTCATCAAAAGAAACATTCGTGCGTTATCTTTAATTCGATATAAAACTGCCACAGTAAAATTTGGACAACGTTATTGTTACTAATCTACTACTATTGTTACAAATTCAATGCGATCGAGTAAATCTTTTCGCGAAATCTTTTCGAGAAATCTAGCATTTTCTTGCAAGCTCTGGATACGAGCGAAAAAAAATATTCTAAACTTTTTTCGATCCGTGTTTATTTCTTTTCTTTGTTCTTTGACGCATCGTTCGGGGGTTTTTTTTTAAGCGCTGATGACATTGCAGATCAAAGATATCTGCTGACCCAGATTTGGAAGTGCTAGATCGAACCACAGATAGTGCCACGTGATAATATCGTAGTTGATGTAACAAGATATATATACGTGCCTGCATGTGGCACGCGTTTAATGCGTTTCGGTTTACTTTTTGCATGCTGTCACACAAAATTTTATCCTACTGTTACGCGCGTGGCCATGTTTTGTTAAATATCATAAATTTTTTTATCAACATACCGTAAAAATAAATTAAAGGTTAATTATTTTAATTAACATCTAATTGTAAGAAATTATCTTCGACTCTCTATAGAATAGCAAGAGCTTTAGATACAGAAATTGTTAAGAGAGATGTCAAATATTTATAAAATATTATTACCACTTCACTTTGTTCTTCTATTTAGCAAATAGTACACACATGTGATGTAAAATTATTTTAGGATTTTTATCAGCGCATTATTCATTTTCTTCGTACAGATGCTATAAAAAATTACATATCTTTAATATTAATACTCGTGTTTTATTTCGCTGGGGTAATGGAATGAATATTTTACGGCAAAATTATCGTCGGCAGCACATTTTCTAAGAGATTCAAGAACATCATCGAAAGCGATGATATATTTGCGACATCGAGTAGCTATCTCTATCGGAGGGTAATGTAAGAGAGATGGGGAGAAAGGAGATAAATCATTTCTTTCGACCACCCTTGTACGCTAAAGTAAATAACGCAACATTAAAACACTTTTATCGCATCCATAATTGCTCCCTTTTTAAAAAAATACTTTCTTGAAATAAGATAATTTATCATAAAATACTTTCATAATCCATCTATCTATGATGGCGAACTAAATCAGACTTCTGTGCAAATATTTATATGAAGGAGGAAATTATTGGAAAGATAATTTTAGTTAGGAAAGAGTAAGTAACTCGTTTCGCGGTTTATTTATTTTTTTTAACGATATTTTTTATAATTTTAACCGATAGCAGTTTCCCAATTCATCACGCAGGCAAGCGAAATATAATTTCTCTCGCCAAAAATAATGAACAGTATATGTTAGCCGGAAATCGAGGAGCGAGCGCACGATTATACGCAGTTAAAGCTAAATGAACCATCGTACTTTAATCAAAAATACATAACTTCACTCGTGCATCAAAGGTTATGAAACGATAATGAAAATTCCGTTGGCTTAGATGTAGCATGATACTAAAAGAGGAGTACAATGGCGGAGGAGGGAAGATAGAAAGGAGAATATATCAAGCATCAAGTGGCCATCTTATATGATAGGGGAAGAGGTAGTGTTTTGCGAGAGATTGATGGCTAACGGGAAATATGGGAAGGGTGTCTAAGAGGGGCGCTGATCAGAAGGGTTCGACGGAAACTGATGACACGTCCATGTGTATACATATATATATCTGTATATGTATATATATATATACATATATATATGTATGTGTATACGTGTGTACATGTATTCGCGATTTCACTCACCTCGGTTATGAAGTCTCGAGAACGAACGCGACGGCAGGGATAATCTTTGGCGCGAGGTCAGACAGCCAGCCGGCCTTAAACCTCAAAGGTCTGCCACTTTCCTGCGCGAGGACCTTCGGTGTTATCCCACCATCGTCGTCGAATCTTATCGACTTCAACAGTGCTTCTCAATTTCGAGAAATATATCGGTTTAAGCGGGAGACTCGTCCGCCTGCGAGCCGCGTGCGTATTCGAACCCAATCTCTTCCCGCCTTCCCGGGAGTTGAAATTGCTATCCATCACACGGTATCTATCGCGTACAGGGATACAATCCTCAATTTTTTTTGCGAACGTCCACGTACGTGGAAATATATTGGGATTAAAAAGATTTACAGTTGATAAACGTGATTTTTTATATAAAGAAAATACAATATATATTTATATATATATTTATATATTTATTTAAGGGAAGTAGAAACATTTACGTGCACGAAAACTCGGTAAACTTTGACTCGCTAATATAGACATAGGAATGAATTGAATATCCTTTTGTGAGTTATTATACTATATATTAACAATAAAAAACTATTTGCAAAGTTAGAAAATATTAACATATGAAGGTGCTACAGTCTAACCCATCGCGCGATGTAAATCGCACGGAGGTGTGCTTTTGCAGAGATTGCGGGTGATCTAGTTGACATATTTAATCGAATCAAACGGCATTATGTTTCGGAAGCTTTCCACTATAGAATGAACTAGAATTTAAAAAATCCGGTAAAAATTGACAAAATGGCGGCAAAAGATACAAAAAAATCAAAGAAGTAGAGTGCTTTTTATTGCTACATAATGTAAATAAATAACAGTATACAGTTGACTATAATCAATTCTGTAGAAAATTTAATGCTGTTTAATTTTAAAAATAATAAATCTCGATATCTTTGTTTGTTCTCGAGTTATCCCTGCAAAACCATTGAAAAACATGCTTTTGAGAAAATCCCGTTTAAAGTTTTGATATTTGATTTCTCAGGGTGAAATGTTTAACTAACGTTAATTAAAAACTGCGGGAAAATACGGAAAAATACTTCTGAAGAATCATGCTAGCCGAAGATGCAAAAAACTGAAAATCGATTCTTTCAAACTTTCCTACCCTCCTTAAATTTATAGCCTATTCTAGACAATTATTACGATTATTAAACAATTCGTAGGTTTATTTTATTTGGCAGAATTATTAAAAGATTGTTCTCTCTCTTTGTTATTCGAAGTTTTTAAATTGTCGTCGTGTCTTACAAGGTTACATTAATTAAATTAAATTATAATTGTTACAAATGAAGGTTTTTCGCCAAACAAATACTATATTATATCCGCAGAGTGACAGCGTACGCAACCACGTGCCGGAACACTCCGTCATTCGAATCCCCCATTGTTGTATAACGTACAGAATAATCGCAGTAGGCGTATTCGTCCCGAGGCAATAAACGATGACAAATCGCGTCGCGGCGACGCGCGCTAATTAGTTCTTCAGAGTAATTACGATCACGCTCGGAGATACGGCGGGTAACTTAATGAAGCGCCAGTTTACGTTTTGATATACAATTTACCGATTATGCGATTAAATCGGGTCCTATACCCCCCTTGCCTGCTCTAATGGAGTTAACAAGTTTCGCAGCTGCATGCCTCCTCCGTGGCGACGTATTTGTGCTCTCGGTAAGGCGTTGACGAAATATGGCCCCGAGCTACTTGCCTTAAGCTCCACTTATGCAATAGTTTGCTTTACTGCCGCGTATCGCGTCGGCCCAACTTCGATAACGCGTAAGCCGCGTAGGTACTATGTAGAGTAAGGTAAATATGCCACATATGCATAATAAATAAGCTGCCGTAATGCGAGATGGTTTTCTTAAATACCGCGTTGTGCAGAAAATGAGGAGCGAGTTAACGAAGCTGAGACTCGGATCTTTTATATTAAATGGAACCAACTTTGGTAGCCAGAACTTTCTTTGCCTCTGATTAATTATCAATTAAAATTATTAGTTATGAAGAGTAATCTATATGGTTACCGGGATATTTAATACCGGCTATTAAATGTTAATTAATGTAATCAACAAGACAGAGAAGAATCCTATTAAATTTTCCTCAATACTTGACCTACCAGTCGTTCAGTTTTCAACGAAACGTATCAAAATTTACCAGTAGTCGCAAGACAGACTCAATTCTGTTGCGTTTTTGCCCCGTCCTGCCGCAAAACGGAAGTTACTGCGGTCGGGGCGTTTTGCAATTTCTAGATTTAGTACAGCTGGTGCACGGGAACCTTGAAATTACATTCCCGCTTGCGAGGCTTTCCGTGTGCGGGACGGAACTCGATATTGTTATACCGTCGGCTTAGCGTCCTCATCCACTGCCGGGGAAACGGACGGTTAAACGAGAAGCGACGGGTAACATATGAGAGCTTTCCAAGTATGTATTTCCTAGATATGAATCAAAACGTTAACAATATCGATCGGATGCAAATCGCATCGTTAAAGGATCATTAGCTAAAGCAGAAAATCCTATATGCTTTGTGAATTCGTATAAGAATCTTTTAATCATCGTTACTTAATTATCTTAAAGGAATCCCTCTCATAGCTTAGGACCACAAATGTAGTAACATCAAAGCGAGATTTAAATAATCGTATACTTTTTTCTGTTGAAAATGCAGAACTTGAAAATATAGGAGAGCGCATAGGAGAGAACGATGGTAAACTGTGAAGGGGTAGTGTTTAATTATTCTTTCACGCTTAGGCTAATGTGTCGAGCAGAATTGTGGAGACCCTTAGTATTCCTGGAAGTTATTAAATTCTCAGGAACATCTCAATAGCCTTGGCTATCGAGCTAGAAAATTTAGCACGTGAATAGGTTTGCCAGTCTATTGCGGTTTACTGAAGCATCGGACGTCCACAATCTTGGATGATATGAACTAGGTTTATAGGTGGACTATCGGAGCGGTTAATGTTCTAGTCGTGGTCCATTATTATCGGACAATAAGCTATCTGCGTACACATTAATAACGATGTACATTCCGGCGATATGTGAGAGTAAACAGAGTATTATGCGTATTATGCGTATTATAAAGCGTATTACGAGTTTATCATTTTCAAATCAACTTCTCATGTCTTTTAATACTATTTTTGACGACAATACTATTTTTGACGACGGAAATTATTGAAACAATCTATATTTGTATATATACGCGTATTCGTTGGCGATAGGCAAAAGGTCGAACTTGCATTGTCTTTTAGAGAAAATCACTTTGCTTCAATCAAATCAAATGTTTGTAAAGCGGAGACATATGGACAAAACGCGTATATCGTATGAATGAAATTTACGGATCTCAGAAGCGCATGTCGACCGGAAAGCGTTAATTTCGAAGCCAAAATAGAATGCTTGCGTTGTAGAAATTGTTGAAGCGGAGTACGTTTGCATGCATCGCGAAGTATTACACCCACAGCGAGAATTGGAGACCTGAACAATTTTGCAATTTTAGTTGATTCGCAATTTGTATCCAATAGCTGCGTAACATTATACCGAACGGACCGGAAGGCCGCTCTATGATTTACGTGCACGCACGTAATTTCACGTGCACGCACGTGAAATTACGAAGTTGTCTAAATGTATAAGTCTAATTGCGAAATTTCAACAAGGATTGAATAACTAATAAACATAAATTACAGTTGAAATTACAAATTTTTAATTTTTAAATTATATTTTTTATTTAATAATATCTAGTCATTTTTTGTTCCGCAGAAGGAAAGCTAGCAATCATCTTTAATTATGTTTCTACAAATTCTTTAGAAATATTATTATTTTAATTGGAACAACTGATCCTTTTCTGAGAGTTAGGATATATTATTCGCTGTAAAATAACGCGTTTTTCGATAATTTGTCAGGGAATAAAATATATCCAGGATTGCTAAAAGCGACGCATTTTTCTCTCGCCTCTAAATTCAGACTAATCTCTTGGAAATTAATTTTTTACACAAGTCTTTTCGGAAAACGCCACTAAAGTTTTTTATCCTCTTACTTTTCCTCTCGTATCTTCCATAAAAAATAATTCATGCTTTCGTCGAATAAATTATAAATTTGCAGTGTAGAAAGAATGTGCGCATATAAAATGTTCATATAAAAATATTTTTTGTGCAAAAACTCTGCTTAATTTTGTAATGTGATATTTTAGGAGTCTATCGATTTTATCGATTTACCACAATTTCACTCTTTGCATTCTCGGTGCGATGTATAGATCGAATTATATTTGTCTCGTGGGATTTCCCGCAGTTGCCACAACCGCACGTTCCTCCTCTTGCTTCATCACGTGGATGTTTTAGCGAGTTCGAGCGGATAAGCCGAGGTCAGGAGAAAAGGGCGAAAGTCCGCATTCGCGATCAAATCGTAAAGTTTTTACGTATTTATTCAGCTTGCCGTTCGGTACGAATGCATTTTGGCCAAATGCCGAACGTAACGGCATGATGCTTGGCAAGTTTGTTAAACAGTTGAAGAGGAAAGTCATAACGCGGATCTAGCCGCTTTTACGCTCCTCGCGCACTTTATAATAACTGCACGAAGATAAACGCCGAGAAAGTCTTTGTTAAGTGAATTGTCAAGTAGCTTGGCGCACACAGCACAGAAATTCCCCTTGGATGTTTCACTCAACTTCCGTCGTCCTCTTATATCCGACTAAACCGGATTGCACATTTCGGTGAGGAAACTTTCGACGATACTGGAAATTGGAAAATGTATAATAGAAATGGAAGCACGTATTTAAGATAGAAACAAAGGATTTATCTGTCCTTTATTTAATGCTATTTAAGTTGTAACAATTTATCGTTGATTATATCAAAAATTGAATAACGTATTTGAGAGAGCATTATAGCTTATATTTATTAGATTAATAATTTTGTAAATTTTTTGTTAATGTTGAAAAAGAACATTATAACGCTTCATAACATATTAGAAAATATTATCAGCAATTTATGTTGGCAGTTATTGTTTATATTAAATATTAATATTGCGTTATATAATTATACTTAATTCCTTCTTGTATTTAAGTTAAATATGTTTTAAATAATATATATTTGAAAAAGAAATTTTATTTTATTAAATTTATTTTTAATAAGTTTCAACGCGTGGATATCAGGTTTCAAGGGAACGTAAGAAGCTTAACGCGCGGCATTCTTTCAATAACTAATACGTTAAGTTCCAATTTGGCGGAATTGATATAACACTATAAGCTCATTTGAGGGGAAACTTTACGAGGAATAACCAGCAAACTTCGAACAATACACAATTAGGCTAAGTATGATAAATTAGCAATTATAATCGCCGGGGGACCATATCCTAATTGCCAACAACAGCGGATATCATGACATACTTATCGGTTGTTATATACAGTAGGGCTATGAACTGTCTAGAACTATAATAAGTGACAAATTTTGTTGTTGGAAGAAGACAAGTTTAATCGTTTAATAATTTTTTTTATATTATATTATATTATATATTTTTTATATTAACGCATATTAAATATTTATTGCGTCTAGAGATGTAAAGAATAGAAATTCTATTCTATCTTCTGTGATGAGTTATTCCTTTGTTTACTTCTCTCCGTAATATCACTTAAATTCAGCATTTATACATGCAGCAGCTGATCAATTTCTTAGCAGCAATAGTTTCTCATAGGTTGAGTTTCCCGGTATTCATCAGTCAGATTGAATTGCTATTCGACTGTCGTGCAACTGTCAGATCTGTTGACTGCAGTGAACTATTTATCATATGCAGCTATAAAGCTTAATTTCAGTTTCATTCAAACATGTTGCTACACACGATCGTCCTAGTTTTTGTTACTAAAACGAGGCACGCGAAGTAATCTCCGCGTTTTAACAATCGAGGCATTCATCATATTCGTTCATCGCATAACTTTTAATTATTAAATCTGGGCACATAAACAAGAATGAAATAGTATTTTCAATGCGCATTTAATACTTTTCGTTTGAGGCTGAAAATAACTTTTATTATTATACATATTGCATATATTCCGGGTCGTATGGAAATTATTTCACGTTGTTTTGCGCATACTAGATCGAGCATTTTTCAAGCATTTTTGACTGCTACTGATTGATTAGTTTCTATATATGCAAAAATGCTGAATCCAACCGATATTACGTGGAGAGGTAATCGGAGAAATAATTCATTTCAGAAAATGAAATAGAATTGTTGTCCTTGTACACGTAACGAACATGTGTTACATTTCTATTTTTTTAAACTTATTAAACGCTATTGAATTTGTTCTTTTCCAGCAGAAAAATGGTTTCTGCTGCGTTGTTTTCGGTGCAAGCGTCGACTTAATAGAAAAGATCGATGCTAACCGTAACGATGTTTTATATTCCAGAGATACCCTGGATATATATATTAATATCACGAAGCCCATTCGAACCCCTTCACAGTTTCAGAACGCAGTAAGGATGCCGGTAATGCGTTTCTTTATCAGCGCACCGCGCCGAGAAAAATACGTTGCCACACCAATCGAAACTTTCCTCGCTATTGCCTTGCGCAAACTTTTCCCCTCAGTGTACCTGTTTTCTTTAAGTGATTCCCTGCAACGTAAACTCGTACACTGGCACGCGTACAGTATATAAATGTATACGCGATCCACACACGATACCAGCGAATTCGTCGACACTTTGGCGCATCGCGCTCTCCTTGCTACATGGAATGCAATTTTGCACGTCGTAATTTTTTCGATACATTCCTGTATTTCGAAAGTTCGCAACTATTCGAGAAATTTTAATGCCTAAAATTCGCCGATCCAAAAAATTCTGAATATAAGTAATGAATACTCGTTGTCGAATTTAGGATCTAATAGTTTCATAAACGACCGCTAAATTAATCTTCAACTGCAATTTATTAAATTATTCAACCAACTTAAAAAAATTTAACGAAATTCAAGATAAAAACTAAAATGATAAAAGTTAAAAGTAAGAGAAGAAAGAGACAAGAATTATATCTAACATGTCTTTAATAAATCTTATGCAAATAACGAAGAAGTATTCTACAAACAATGCACATTTCGCTATTAAAAATTACATCACAACCAAGATTCATTCAATTTTTCTTCCAATCCAAATTAAATATTCCTTTTTGTATGATAATTTTTACTCTTCTATTTTCGGCGTTATTATACGTATTATACGTTATATTTAAAATTTTTATCATTCAACGATTATGTTTTCTAATAATAAACATTTCCGATCGAAGCGTGTCGAGATGCATTAAAAGTTAAACAGCAAATTTTTCGGGAAGTTTGGGACACCGTACCCGCAAGTTCCTTATCGAAGAAGCGAACTATTGCGATGCAATTTATTTCGTGTCTTCTCCCGCAAACATGCTGACTGTGCCCGAACTCCACCACAAATAGTAGTTCGTCGAGTTTCGCTATAGTCGCAGATAACGCGGACAACTTCGTCTTGTAATCGAGGAGTTCGGATCAAGAAGAAAATTTCAGGAAGAAGTACGTTTTTTCGATATATATAGATATATCAATTGTAAATACGTCAGTCCGCGGATAAAAACAAGCGTATATAGTAGAGAGTGAACCTTACAATTAGTTTCTCAGATTTTAATTTCCAAGCTTAATATTAACTACGTAGTTACTCGGATATCCGGTTCCCTAATGTCTGATAAAACTGAGATTCTGGAACTATACTTTGTAGATCCAAAGTAGTTAAGCATTCGGATGCTTTCGATTTTGGATCGAATGCTTAACTTCTGATAATTTTTTAAAGCTCATTTTTGGAAAGAAAGACAGATTTGAAGAAATACCAAAGTGCTTAAGTCATTAATTAATACAGTCTTTAATTAATACAGTATTATGACAAAAACGATTGTTGCAACACGACGCACTAAAGTGCTCACTTCAACAGCTTATTGCAGCACAAGACAACGTATACCGCGAAGAGCCACCGCTATAAAGCTCTTCCAGTCATTCGCTGCGAGTACAACATGCGCAGTAATGATTTAAACCGCAACTCATCAGCGTTTCCGCGAACTTAACAATGAACGACGCGTTCTTGCTGTCGCTATACAACAAGAACGAACGGCCGCGTTTTGTACTTTGATATGCATATTTATAAATCTCGTTTCGCCGGGCGCGACGATTGTTCTGCGGTAATTAAATAACAATATGTAATATGAGAACAATGACGCCGTAGCAAAAATAACGCTAAATTGTGATAATTAATTAAACAGCGATTGTGACTTCGTGGCCCATTAAATTGAAAATTAAATCGCGAAAAGTGGTGTGGAGGGTTAAAATGTAATGACGGCCTCTCTCGGTGGCAATTAGTCACTTTCATCTCTATAATAATTATAATAATATAATAGCGTTATATCGTGATGGCTACCGTCGTCTAAACAGTAATAAAATTGAATATAACTCAACTCGTATTGAAATTATTCATTAAATACCAAGAACGCAACATCAAGAACGCTGCTCTTTCTACAATCGAGAGAGGATACGAAATATTTTCAACCCCCTGTGCAAAATTGCGCCCTGCCGAATCACGGATGACTCTCGTTAGCGACGCGCTCTTCGCTAAATTGACAAAAAGCTGCGGGGCCCTTCGCCAAATTGACAAAAATCTGACCCTCGCCGACGAACGAACAAACGAACGAACAGTCGCCGTTTACGAAGCGTTACGGAACGCGTGATAAAATCCGCGCGCAGTCCGACGCCGCGCAATTAGTTTCCACCCCGTCCGGCGAAACTCTTCTCCCGCACGGGAGACCCGGTGAGAGTTCCGGTGGCGTTCGGGCGTACATTTACGACGCAGTAAAATCGCCCGCCCGTTCGATCATCGATTCGGCTGTTTCGCCGTCTGACCATTGCGCGCCGTTACCACTGCCTCTCGATTTGATACATTATCGCGCCGGCGGATAATCTGAGATGCTTAATGGCGCGTACGCGTACATATGCGAGCCGGACTTGGGCCCCGATAATTCATCAAACCGCAACTCGTTATGTGCGCGTTATTAATTTTCGCAACGTTTTCAATTTTCGCATTCTTACCTCTGTCGGTGTCGGTCGAGCACGGTAACAATGGTATTTCGCGCGATCGACGTTGCGACCCGCCGCTTCATTTACATTTGTACTTATGCATGTAAGACGGTTTGAGAAAAAATTTTGTCCGCTGGGATAAACGCGTTCAGCATTCTACGGAAAGAATTTTTCGTTATATTTTACCGCAAAATTCGCTACAAATTTTATCATGTTTGGTGATAAGCTTGGGACAAC
>NJRQ01000559.1:29006-40862 GCA_003063805.1 Aphaenogaster ashmeadi
ATTTACATGTCAAAAATAAAGATATTTTTGAAATAAGAATGTTCTTTTTTTCTGTGTGAAGATAAATAAGGACTTCTCACTAATCACGTAGTTCAGAAAGGCAAATAAGTATCGAAACTTTTAATTCGAGGTAGCGTCACTTCAAAGGAATGTTAATTTCAGTCGTCGTGTTGACGAGGCGTCCAATTTGGAAGTTGAAAAAGTTACATTGACTTCTTAATAACGTGCCGGCGAACACTCTAGATGTAAATCAGTAAATATGAGAGAAATATCTCTTCTCCCATAATATAATTATAGAACGTGTTCTCGGGAATATTTTAAGGATGAGCGACCGGTGTCGGCGTTTTATCCAGAGGCTGTGTGAAAACATGCCGCACGTAACGTCGCGCAATCGAACGTCATTGATGAATCGCGAGTCGCGCATCCGAGCTTGCCGATTTAATTTCCGAGATCGCGGCCACCGTTCATAACCGAATTTACGCGAGCGCAAAATCTCGTCGTTCTCCGTCCCACCCGATCCAATTAGCCGTCGCCGCCGACCTCATTTGCTCTACTTTAATTACGACCTTCGTTCCGGCGACTCCACGCTGATGAGGAGGATCGCTGTCGGCAAACCTGTATTAGCCGAAACTTCTTCTGGTCTTTGAATTACCGCCACATTCGCGAATTTTTTAACGAGGTTAAATATCCACCATTAAAATAGAAAATTAAAGTAACGTGAAAAAGTTGAGGCTATCGTTGGCAGAACACGAATGGTAGCAGCGATTTTAAGCCGGGGAAATCAGTTTTTTTTTTAATTCAGTGGATGAATAATAATTTCTAGTAAGCTCACAAGTCTTTCTTCCACTTTTTTAACATTGCACAAAGTTTCCTTACCAGCAACTGTATATTTCATTACGTTTAAAGTATCGAGAAAAGCGGGTTAAATTTCTGCTGAAGAATCTACTGCTCAAAGTTGGTAGCGAATATTTTACCGTTGCTACTTTGATTTTTTCCACTTTTCGCTAGACATTCACAAGAAATCACGTAATTACTTCGATTTTTAAATTAAAAATTCCACTTTGAAGGCATTTGTATTAATGACGTTTGACGTCGTTATACACTAGTTAGTATTTGTTGCTCGCCGCTCTCTAAATTTATCGCGTCAAGTCCGTCGAATTACTTCCTATCCTGCCGTGACGAAACCAATCTCCATTTCCCAGACTTTTCCACGTGCCGCACCGAAGATTCGATTTAATGTCTGTCATGTTTAGACGGGGAATCGACGAAAATTGCGTTGCCTGTTCGTGGCCGTGACGGTCTGTAAATCCGCGCAATCTTCGGAAGAGCGGCCGGAAGGAAAATGCGTCGATACGCGTGACGCGAGAAACCGCGAGGCTCCATCTCCGCTATATCGCCGATTCCTCAGGATCTCAAAGGGCGAGAGGAGAGGCGCGCTCGTGCCAGTTGCAATATTAAACCTACACGGTGCATTTAACCGCCGGGCATTCTCCGGCCACTCCATTAAGTGCATCGTTTTCTGGGTTAACGTTCGCCGGGCTACACGTAACACACTCGCTTTACGACTAATATCGCGGATCATTATTGGCGATGTTTCAGATATTAAGGCCAAGTTTTACGGGGCCGTCCTCGCGAACGGCACTCGCGCATTTGCATTTTAACAGCCGCGTGGGCAGGCGGCGAGGGACCCCGCGAAAAAGTCTACTGCGCGACGGCGGTATCGCGCCGCCGTAATCTAAAATGGATATTTCGCTATTATGAAGGTCGATAGTTCGGGCACAGCCTGCGCGGATGTTTTAAGACGTCCCGTAAAGCGGAATTAAAAATATATATCGTCCCGACTAGAAATTTATCCAGTGGTCCTAGTCAGGTTGACCTTATTTCGTTATCAGGTCCTGTTAAGGTAAATTCATCAGGACCTGATCAATCATGTAACGCAGCACAGTAGTCGGGTCCTCATCCGGATATCCCTATCAGGTTTATATCGGGTTGAAATATTAAATCCTTATTGAGTACTGGATCGGGTTCAATGGGATATTAGCAAAAAATATTAGGGTAAACTTGCTTAAATCATACTCTTAAACCGTAGTTAAATTGTATTGTAGACGCAGGTACTCAATTTAAGCAGGTTTACTCTAATTAGGATATTAAACATCATAAAATTAATTAATAAAACTCAAAAAACCTATAGTTGTACAATTCTTGGCAGTAAATATCATTATATCGACAATCTATGTCTCTATCTATAATTTTACAAATTAATTATGATCCATTGTAAAATAACATAACACATAAGGTAAACTACATATGGTCCGAATTTGGACCAGATGTGGAAAACCTTACTGATATGATATTTAAAAAATATAAGGATGAAGGAATAAGGTCCTTAGTAGATACTAGTAATGTAAACCTCAAAAAATTTGTATTTTGGAATATCGGGATAACGTAAAAAGGTCCTAATATGTTGCTCATTATTTTAACCCTAAAAAGGTCATCCATAATCAAACCTGATGAGGATTTTCTCAGGATTACCTTACATCAACTAAGCTAGGTCCTTATAACATATGAAGTAAACCTAACAACAAATTCTAGTCGGGGTGTCGGTAAAATAGCAGCCGTAAAAGATTTATTGTTCCCTGAAAGACGGATGCACGAGCCGCGACACGAGGTGCTGCAGATATGATTTGTTGTTTCCATATCTGTTTTTCATTTCGCACAGGTGTTTCTCTATTCCCTGAAGCAATCCGCATGCATCGAACGCGTGCGTTAAATTATTCGCGCGACATTCTTGTCGAAAACACTAACATCCTTTTCTTCGGTGTCAACGGGGGAAGTCTTGTTCGCCCACGCGCCTCGAAACTCGGAAATCGGAAAACGCTTCATAGCCTTTGAGAACTGCGAAACGCCGGCGGAATTCGGAGCGATTCAATTCCCGCTGTGCTAATCGATGGAGACTCGCATTTGAGTTTCCGGGTAATTAATCGCCCGTCGAACCACGTCGAAACGGCGATTTCGGCGTTAACGCGCAGCACAGCTGCGATCTTACGCGATATTGTTGTTCACGCGACCGCCGAAACTTGACGAGGATTGATTAACCGAGGGGTTAATTAATGAAAACTTCATTTGATCGCGGAACAATGCCAGCTTCGACCTCAGATAAGTTATCCTCATCGCGGAACCGCGCCCTCGTAATTGACGCCGGAATTTGGGGCGAGAATTTAGGGGTTCAACAAATTGATAAGACGACAGGTACAAATGAGCGCGGTATTTTCCGATAAGAAAACATATTTCTTAAACAGACAGACGCGAATAGTTACGAGTTTTGTTAGGCGAGAGGATCCATAGGTACTTTCATCGCGAATGCAGAAGCGCGAGACAAGAGAAGGAAAAAATCCGTAAAAAAGTCGTAAGAGACTGCCGTTCGCGGAGGAGAAACGTTTTGCACTAGAATTCTCGAATCGCCCCAGGAAATCAAATCGCGACGTAATATCGCGTCCTTGCGAACAGGATCGGATCTAGGCATGGACCCACCCGGTCCTAAGCCCAGGGTCCCAACAAATTTCTTATTTTAAAAAACTTTGAAACAAAAATTAAAAAAAAAATGTTTACAAAATTTTGAAGATATACAAAAACTTAGTAATAAAATTTTTAAAAAGTCTAAATAATTTTTCGTAGAAATCTCCCTGGTTGATCCTGCCAGTAGTCATATGCTTGTCTCAAAGATTAAGCCATGCATGTCTCAGTGCATGCCGAATTAAGGTGAAACCGCGAATGGCTCATTAAATCAGTTATGGTTCATTAGATTGTACCCACATTTACTTGGATAACTGTGGTAATTCTAGAGTTAATACATGCAAAACAGAGTCCCGACCAGTGATGGAAGGGACGCTTTTATTAGATCAAAAACCAATTTTTCGTAGAAAAATTATTTAAATTTAGTTTAATGAGAAAAATTATTTAATAAAATTTTTAATATCAATTTAAATTGAAACTTTTTTTGGTAATTTAATTGGAATATTGTCCCCATTATGAGCGAGTATTGAAATTATAACTTCATACGAGCTTTATATAATTGTAGTACCTTCCCGCATTCTCAGGATTGGCGCCTTTGCGATTTTCGTACGAGTTTTATCAAATTATGTATAGGTTTTTATTTCATCATACGATACAATTCACCTAATAATTTTTAAAATTATTAGTTATAACTACTCAAATATTTATAAAAACATTTATATTAGAAAAAAACAAAAGTTCGCTGGGGCCTTGATAAATTTTATTTTAAATTTAATGCTAAAAAGCTTATTTGGGGGGTATTCTAATAAAAAAAATTTGATCTAAAAATTTATGAAAATATTGACAAAAAGTTTATTTTTAATTAAATTATTTTACAACTGTTAAGAATAAACAAGAATATTATTAAATTTTTCTATTTTAATCAACTTTATGTGGAAACAGATTCTCTTAAGCAATTTTCTTTTAAATAATATTTTTATATTTCTAAATATTTATGCACTTACATTAAACGTTATCCATTTAAACGTTAAAAAAAGCTAGTATACAGTTAATTTCGAAGAGAGTTTCCCATCAAAGAACATTGTTAATAATAAATTTATATATTTTATGTTGAAAAGTTTGCAATTTTTTGTTGTATCCTTGTTTTTAGTACTCAAACTCTATGTAAGAGCCCTCATATGTGGCCCGAGGATCCCCTACGAGTTAACCCGGCCCTGCTTGCGAATAACGTGCGGCGTTCGTTTTAAGATACACGGAAAAGATATCGCGTGTCGTAACGTAGAAAATAAAGATCGACGTGTGTCGCACAACTTATGTTGAGGACTCCGCAGGATTCGCTGCATAAAGCGAAATAGATGGAAGAGGCCGGTATCGGCGAGAGGCAGGTTCATACGCGGAACGATTTAATACGCGTCCCGCATACGACACTCTCTCGTAAAATAAAATACGTTACGGCCCTCGGCCGCGGGAGAATTCCGCGGGATAATATAAAATCGAAAACGCGCGGATATATATTGTTCGTCCGCAACGTCACGATAAATCCGTAAAACGCCAGAATCAGAGAGCGCGCCATAAAATCAGGGAAAACGTGATGTTTCGAGAAATTCGCGAATAACTGAGCGGCATGTCGCGGTACAACGACAGATTAAGCGTAAAATGAAGCACGCAAAAGATTGCTTTATCTAAACGAAACAAGTAATGTCAAGATATCTTCGAAATCTCGGATTGAATAAGCTACCTCAAATTGTTGGCCTTTTCATGATTCTTTATAATAATAAATAATAAATTGGAAAATACAGTTAACAAGATTGTTACTGTTAAAATTGCTAATTTTATTCTCGCGTGCTTTATTGCATGTCTTCACGGAAAAAAAAGTAGCTGCCGTAGCTAAAAACTGCGTGTGGTAGCTAATTTCAGTTGTTATATATATACAGCTAACATCTTAGCTGTAATACCTATTTTATTGCTGTCGGTGCAAAACGGTTTGCTGTGATACCTATTTTATTGCTGTTGGTGCAAAACGGTTTGCTGTAGTTTAGAAATTTATAGTCACGACAACAAACAAAGTTTAGCAAATCATGATTAGCTATGGTAGCGAAAAATTTTTTTTCCGTGTTTGTTATAATCAATAGATGACTCCCGATCATATAAATCGTATAAAAGATCATCACTTGTGGATTTCGGCAAACTGTTTTCGGTAATTATTGCGAAAAAGTTACATTTCACCGATCACTTTCATTTTCATATATATTATAGTCGATAGTGTCCTGAGTTACGTATACTTTGTATCACGTTGCGAACTCTTCTGGTTTCTGAGATATATATCATTTAAAAATTTTTTATTTTTTAAACTTGAAAATAACATATTTTAGATATAATGTAGGTTAATAGACCTCTAAAGAGGTCAAGGTCATTAACCTTTCCCGATTAGTAAAAAAAAAGTTGGACCTCACTTTGGAAAGTTGGAAACCCATGTAGAACTGTACAATTATAGATCTCGTTTCGCACTGTAAGCAGGGGGCGGTGTGAGGTGGACTTTGCTTTGCGTGGAAAGTTGAAAATCCATGTGAACCGTATAATTATAGACTTCGTTTTGCAACCTCTTACTTTTTTTTAAAGATAAAAGAGATAGCATACACAAACAAAAGATGCACATGCGAGGGCGGAGAGGGGCTCCGCCCCTCCTCCTGCACCCTCTCTCTCTCACCCCCGATAAAATTATAACTTAACCGAAACCTAATTTTAGTTTAAAAAATAGAAATTAGTTTGGATTAGGTTATATTTTGGGGAAGGTGGGGGAACAGGGGGAGGGACTCCGCTCCTCCCCCGCCCACGCATTTACTTTGCAATAAAGTAAAACAATAAAATATAAACTTCCTTTTGCATGAAGTAGTGAATAAAATTCTTCACAAAAGTGAAGAAAATTTACCTATTGTCAATAGTCATACCAAATATAAAAGAAGTAGCGTATACAAACAGAAAATATCAACAAAGACGTACGAATAACACACAGTATGAAAAGCTGAATATGATCAGGAATAAAAATGCAATACTTTAAAGTGTCATATCTCAGAAACTAGAAGAGTCCACAACGTGATTCAAAGTGTGCGTGATTCAGGACTCTAAGGACTATAATTATATATGAAAATTAAAGTGATCAGTGAGGTGTAACCTTTTCGCAATAATTACCCTGTTTTTTAACTGATTCTTCATTAACATGCTTATAAACCGAGGACTAGGAAAATAATGTGGGCTGTTCGACCTTGCTTTTGAAACGTATTTGTACTTTTTATATTCATTATACAATTCTCCTTCTTGTATTTATACCCGGTACGGTTTAAAAATTCCGTTACTCAGTCGCATTCCTATTTTTATATGAAGTACCCCATAAGTCGCGTGCGGAACGTACACGGGATCTTATTTATATGCATGAACGTGTTTTCGGGACACAACATATTGCGTATTTTGTAAACACGGCATCCTTGAGGGTCACGAAAAGCCCGAGAAGACTTCTCGCAGATCTGCGGTGGCCGAGAAAGCTTCAATATTTCTCGACGATCGTAGCGGTGCATCACTGGGCATTCGCAATCCTTAGGACAGTTTTCATCCTGCGCGCTTTTATTTTTGATCTGCCACCGCGACGACACCATGGCTGCGAACCCCTACGAGACCGAGGGTGGAATAAGACTGAACGATCAAAGATACCCAGGCATCAGTTATCGGCTCGGACCTATCGATGGATAAACAACACGCGCGACGGAAGTGTATAAATCAAAGTATGTACAGACGACGAAAGTATCGGCGTCCTCGATACCGTTTCGCGAGGGCGTAATTGAGTTTTCTTCTTGAATCCTACGATCTTGAATCCGACTCTTATTCCTCTCTCCCTCTTCGAGAGAGTAGGTTGTTGTCGTTCCTACCTACTTTCGGAACGTCTCGTCAAGAAATCAAAAGAGAGAAAGAAGGGAAGATTGTACCGTAAAAAAAGTTATTGGCGAGAGGTGATTATCGAATTTGAAGCGAACCTTAGATCGGGTCTCATAAAGTGGGGATGAAAAGAAATAGGGGATATATAAGGGAACGTGATTCTCGAGCGCGGCCATAATTCGCATGTGACTTCTGCGGTACGATGTTGTCATCGAGCCATCATCGAGCAGCTTATTATCCATCGCGTGAATCGCGTCGAGTGCTTCCATCAATCAGGATAATTGTGCTTCGTGGAGCCCTTTCGAGGCTGAAAAGGATTCAACACGACGACGTACTCCAGGTCGGTGTAAATATCCTATTTCCGTCCTAAAACGCCCGCGATGCATGGCAACTCAATCTCAGCTTGTCGAATGAAATCGTTGTGTCGTTCGTGGTGAAATCTCGTGGTCACTTTAGAAATTGGGACAATTCGAGCACGATGGAGGAAGAGCTCAGGATGATAATCAGATTTATTTATACGAAATATATTTGTGCACCTTAGTAGAATTTTATTTTCTCCGTAATTAGTGGCAGACGTTTTATCTCCGATTTAATAAATTATACTTTCATTCTATAATCATTTTTACAATACTTCCATTTCCTGCATACGGACCGATTTAGTTATTTTTCTGTACACGGATTAAATTTAAGCGTCATGTTACTTTAATTTATTATTTGTTTTCGGTGGTTTTACTGACGGATATGTCAGAATGGTGTGTGCGGTTTTTGGAAGTTTATCCGCTAGATAACTTATTATTTATATGGGTACAGCACTTTAAGATGCCTACACCAAATCTGCTTTGGAAACAATTCAGCATCATTGTGCGAATTATTTATAAAGACATATATTCATATGAGCAACAGCATCTCGCTATTTTTGGAGCGACCATAAAAGTTGCAAGAGAGTTTCCTGAAGAGTTATTTGTATGACTGAAAGTATTATTCTTATACGAAGTGGCTCGAATGAATGCTTTTGTAGAGAAAAATTTTTTCAAACTATTCAAAATAGGTAGTTTACCCTCACGTCATACATTGAAAATATTTCAAGATTGATTAATATTTATAATGTTGAAGAACACAACGATTAATCTTCATTTTTGTGAGCTTCTTTTTAGAAAGATTTTAATATTAAAGGGAAATTACTTTTGGTTTCGTTAATGGAACATATACTCGAGAACTCTGATCGATCACCTAGGAGTAAAGAATTTCCGCGAAGAACGATTATACTTATATATTAAACATCGTGCAATTTACGTGATTCGTCCATAATTAACGTAATTATTTTTAATTGGTCTTACAAATGGTTATTACTTCTCCCTAACTTTAAATTAGGCAGTCACACGCTTAGCTCCTCGTTGTAAAATTAACACGCCCGTCGCGCTTTCTTCCCTATTTCCAGCGCCGTCTAAAGTTACACGTCGCTTGAGAACTACGCCGCTTAAAACCGTCGTATGCAAAATGACGATAACTCGCCCTCCCTGTGTCCTAGTTATTCAATTATACCTCACGCGTTTTGTCGCCAATGAAAGAGAAAAAGAGAGAGAGAGGGAGGAATCCCTTCGAAGAGACGCGTCGCAGTGGTAAGTTATAGCGAGTGAAGGGAAAAAGAGGAGCACAACAAGTAAATCGTGATAACGAACGACGAGGATCCCTCGAGATACAGCAGGACGAATTGATTCCGCACGCGTAAATCGATCGTTCGGTGACCCGCTTCGGTCCACGCGAAGATTTCCCGGGATTTATCTCCCAGGAAGTCGGTCCGTTCGGTGCGTTTACGCACCGCCGCGTCGCGGGTTCGTTAATGTCAGACCGGCCATCCTCCGCCGATGTCACCCTCCGCTTCTCTCAGACGCGCCCTCGCGCATACTGGTGCATTTGATTGCGGCCACAAATTTGTTTTATTGTTGGCCATTTGCGCGCGACCGCAATAACACGGATCGCATTATTCGCACTAGCAATTCCGAGGCGTTCGACTTGATCCCCGAGCGAGTAATTGGAAGATAATTGCGGGGGGAGAGTTAGATGGAACCAGACACTTGGCGTGAAATGGCTTGCAGTAATAGGAGAAGAATAATATGAGTTCACTGTTCTATCTAAGAAGTTTTGATCGCGCGCCGAATGAGATATAATTTTGAAGAGAAAATGGTTTCCCCTTTTTTTGCTTTCTTTAATAGGGCAAATACTAAAAGGCAAAATTTATTTTGTCAAAACTTGAACTTTTTCTATGCTGACTAGGTAAGTATCGCAAAAACAGCATTTACGACTTTTGAAGAAATAGGAGAAGTTTTGAACAAGATCGATTATTTAAGATTACGATCTTCTGTTCTAAAAAATAGAGTTTCTCATTTGTCAGGAAGCTTTTTATACATTCTCTATGGTATAAAGATATATTCATATGCGGCTAAGCATAAAGTCGTAGCACATATTTCTCGTTTAATCGCAGAGAATCAATTCTCAGGATGTCCTTTTCCTAACGCATGAACGATTTTTCATTACAGGTGCGTTCGAGATCGCTGACGCAGCTGGACTCCCTGAGTGGCAGCATGCTGGACACGGGGGAGCATCATCTGGAGGGCGATCCCTCGCAGCAGCAGCCCCCTCATCTGCATCCTCACCATCAATCCCATCAGCTGCAACACCACCCCCTCGGCATCGAAAACAACCGGATTCGATTTCTCGCACCGAGCGCGACACCCGCCGAAATCGCGAACTCCAATCGCAGGCACAAGCTCTCGCGGTCTCAGGTGAGTTCCTATCAACAAATATTCGACGAACTCTTCAGTGTGTCACGCCGGAAATGACTCACGGCGCTATTCCGCCACGCTTATTTTCCAATGAAACACCCGAGAGCTCTCCTCCTGAACTCCCTCGCTTCCTTCCCTCAATTTAAACTTCGGTGAATGTCGCTGCGGCTTTTATAGTATAATTTGTAACGAGGCGTCCCTTATTACAGTCCCTCTGCCTCGCGTTTTCGTATCTTTGCCGTACTGTTATTAGCGTATCACATTTAATTAAAGGAAGAAACTTTAATTCAGTCTCCGTGGAAGTCTCAAGCGAGACTTTTTCCTCCGCCTAAAACTAAATGCATACCACGATTTAACGAAACAGCCGAAGTTTCGTTATTAAATAACTTAGCAATTAACTCTGAAGTGCATTAAGTTTCCGTTTGAAGTAAAGTTATCTGACGTTATTTCAAATTGTCCAGAGTGCTAGATTCTGTTGTTTTATCTTTATGAAAGTTTTAAGTCGCTCTCATTTTTTTAAACGCTCAATTAACGAATCGTTTACATTTTAGTCTGCTTCACGAAAGAGAGAAAAATCGCTTCAAGCCTTCGTTCGTGAAATATTGCGTAATCACAGACATATGTATACGCTCGAGAATCTTATCATTTCGTATGCAACGCGAAATATTTACGCCACATTTGCTCGAGAGTGAGAGAGGGTGGGAAGGATACATATCCGACGTGTGAAAATAGAGGGATCGCGCGTACGCGAGAAGTTCGATATAACGAGAGAATTTCCTCTTTATTCGCGGATTCCGCTTTATCCCAGCGCGACGGGCGAATAAAACGGATAAAGCAAAGCGCGACCAGTGAGCTCTCATCGTTATTGTATCGCGGCCGTCTGAAAGAAACGTAAATGTAAATCCCACGTTCCTCGCGCCGTTCGCGGGACCGACCCAGATGAGATGTATTTTCCGTTGCTCGAGCACGAATTTCAAACCGACGCGACGAGTGAATGGGAAATGCCAGATGAGTGGCCACGAAAGTTATGCAAACGACAGAGAACAATATTTTCACACCGACCGTGCACTCGCGTCCTTTCGCCATTTGCAACGCCCGTAAATTTCGGGGTACGATAATCGTAACGCGATATCCACTCGCAAGCGGAACTATATACATCCGTACATATCAAAATGTGCGGATTGTCTGCTACTCGATACGCGGCGGTTCATGCTGCAGCACATTTCGATATATATCACGGAAAGAATGGTTTTGCTGAAATGTCTAAAAATTTGGCCAGATACAGATCTGCAAATAATTTTGTTGGGTCGTCAAAATAATTATGTACACTGAGAAAAAAAAGCTGTTGCTTCAATTAAAGTGTTATCACGGGGTGCCAAAAACATAAGTAGTTCATTCAATTGTATTATTAATAGACCCAAGTTATTCACTTAGCGAATCACTGGTACACCTTGTTTGAAATCATTGAAATTGACTCGGAAATCGCTTGGAATCAGTTGAAATCACTTGTGAAATCTGATTTGAATTCAGTTGGTCATATGAAATCACATGAAATCGGATGAAATCAGTTGAAATCACTTGAAATCAGTTGAAGTCACTTGAGAAATCACTTGAAATCATTTGAAGTCACTTG
>NJRQ01000559.1:44516-56407 GCA_003063805.1 Aphaenogaster ashmeadi
CTAGTCGAGAAGTATGAACGTATTCCATGAATATGCGATCTGACCCCCGTTTCCCTATTATCACCATGTAAAATTGGCAAAGTTTTCGGACATATATCTCCGGAACCAAACGGTAAAGAAATCCGAAATTTTTTAGACACATTCTAGGAACGTTAACCTTTCATTTGCTATAATTTTTTCCAGGCTATCTACATTTGACCTGAATGCAAGAACCACCTACTCATCGTCTGATATTACTCCAGACTTATAATCTGTTGCATGAAGCGCAGCCCCGAAAAGGAGCTCATGGTGCATGCTCGTTATGTAGATAGACGGGCATCGGTTAATTATATAAATATCTAATGCCCGACTGTGCGATATTAACGAGGCTTAACATCACCGAGCGAGCAGCCGGCGCAATTAAAAATGTATAAAGGACACAAGGGAATTTAAACCCAGTGTAAATCGAGCATGAATAATGATTTGAGAACGCCGCTGTATATTGCCGTCGATATTTATGCGGTCGTTAATAACCATCGATATTTACGCGGACGTTAATAACCAAACGCTGAGCACAATCGACAACTATCTCAGCTACATTTTTTTAAATCTAATTTAGATAATGAAATTACGGTTTCGAGTATGCGGAAATAACCGCGCAATTCTCTCCCCCGCGCTCTTTCTCTCTCGTGCGATATTTTAGATAATAAAATGGATTACGTGCCGCTCAGATTTAATGAGAATACGTTGGATATTACGACGGTATAACATGCGTACATATTTAAAATATTATTACGATGAATTTTCGTAATTACTTTTTTATCTTTGTCGCCAACCTAACCTACATATTTTGTGGCTTAACAAAATATAGTAAAATTTATATTGTTTTTTTTTTTATCATTTTTACATTACACTCTTATTATGCTTTACATTACATGTCTATATTTCTTATTTATTTAATAACTTGATTTTACATGGCAACTATTCGTGGGAAATTCGTTGAAGAGTTATTTCATTTCTACTTACCCGCCATCACTGTCAACGTCGCTGCAATAATTCAGTAATTCCAATGCAAATAATTCATAAGCAGAAGCACATGCCGTAAATTGTAGTATAGTACAAAGTAGTATAGCAGGTCGTTTATTCGTACGAAAGCGTCAGAGCTGAACGAGCACTCCGCGTTGCAAAATTACCCGGATTTACCGCACTCTCGCTGTCAAGGTCGCATCTTAATGGGCATAAAAATCTCGACGAATCGCAAGAGAGTGCGAAATTACTGCAATTTTTCGCCACAAGTGGTCGGCAGAGGGCCAGGAACGTAATGGCTCGCTGGAGGGCTTTTTTTTAAAGCTCCGCGGAATAAAATCGACGGTTCTCATGCCCGTATCGTCGTTTTCGAGAAATAAGATCGAATTAATAGATTAGACTGCGGCTGCGAGACGAAGCGAGCTTTTAACGACGCGAACGAGTGGTAATTTGCAAAGTACAGCCCGAGCTTTATCACCCAATGTGGTTCCAATATTCTCGTAAAGCTTTCGAGAGAATTGGAAGGTTTCCACAGAAAAATTACCCGGTTACGTCATTTTCACATACACTACCGGTCAAAAGTATTTTACCACTTATATACTACGTAATCTTATGTTAAAATCTACATAAACATTAGTTCCCTTTATTTGTATTTTATTTTATATAACAGAGACATTGTAGTAATGTTCGATTTTACTGGTAAAAGCACTTAAATATTGAATATGTAGAGACTGATCACAGAAACGTGAAATATTTAAATCGTTCACTATTTGTTGACGGCGCGCACTGTGCGTTAGTGACCTTCAGTTTTGCACACGAAGTATGTATGTAAACAGCAACATTACATACCAACTATTTTAGACTTCTGCATCATTATTTGATACTCGATATTCGTTAGTAACCCGCGGTTTTCGAGACATACCACATGTCAAGCTAATTCTGTTTAGTGCATATTATAGTTAAAAATATGACGAAGAAACGTCAAATTACTAATGAAGAACGTGCTGTGATAGTGACATTACGTCAGGAAGGATATTCGATACGAGCAATAGCTCGTTGGTGACAAAATTTTGTTGGTGGTAAAATACTTTTGACCGGTAGTGTATGTCCTCATTATTAATGTAAAGTATCGGTTAGATAAAAAAATTTTGCTCAGAATTATGATTTTACAACCACATTTAAAAATTAACAGTTATTTGCTAATGCGTATAAATTTTATTTTTAATACGAATTACTCTACTATACATTTTCTACGTATTGTATATCTATTGTATTCTATTGTAAAAAATTCTAAAGATTTATTCTTTAGATTTTACACTAAAAGGCATTCAATCTCGTTTATATAAAAGCTATTCAATTTTATTTATACTGCAGTAAAGACCACTGCTTATTTCAGGAGAATACCAAACCGCAAACCGGCGGTGTATACAGATCGATACGAACGAAAGGGTAAACACTATATGAATGAGGTTTACATCTATACGTAATCTACTGAAATATAAGTGGCCGCGTAGGCGTTGATTTGGACTACTTGAAGCTACGCCTACACATACCGCCTGTGACGTAAAAACGTGAACGGCGATGCTTGTGCGGAATTGCTACGATAGAACGGGCATGTAATCAACCGGCTATATTAAATATGAAATCGCAAGGAAAATGTGCAGATAAAATTTAGCCGTTGATATTTGCGATTTGAATAAATAAATAGGTGAAACTTGCATCGACGGAAATATTTTACAAGCTTATTGCCTCTTTTTATGCCGCGCTACAATTTCATTGTGAAACTTAGCGCGATTTAACAAAGTCGTCGCAAACTTTTGGTCAAAAAGTCAAGACATATTGCTGGTCTTATTCAAGTCACGTAATAATATACGACGAGAATTGAGTTTGTCAAATTGTGGCCCTCGGATAATTCAGTTTTCTCCCTTTCTTAATGTCTTTTATTCTCGGATTGATACTTTTCTCACGTATGGATTATTAGATAAAAGAAAAATTTGTCGGGAGGAGGTTTCTGAAAAGCAAATTCGAGTCATTTACAACCGCGGTGTTAAGAAAAGCACAATTAATATAACGTAATTATATATCGTAGAAAATATAGAAAACAGGGTTTCCTGATGCAATTAAGAAGAATATAAGAAACGGTCGTCATTTAACAGGAAAGAAAAATGATTTTCAATTTAATTATTTAGTAGAAAAAGCATGATTAAAGAGAAAACGATTATACGAAAAAAATTAACTTTCTGTGTTCAGTTATACATGTATCAAATGCAAGTATATTTAATTTCTTCTTTTTTTATTACATCATTTTATTACACCGTATGTTTTCGAGAGAAATATGAAATGAATTTTTGCGGGTTTAAAGTTTGATATAAAAAATTCAAGATGTAATGAGAGAGCCATAAAAAATCGTTATGAAGACAATCACCATGAAGAATGATAAACGGTAATGTTACAGTATCGTCCTTCTAGAAAGCGACGGTGGAATTTTCATTAAGCATCCACACGCGCGTTAGTATCATTGTCACGAACTTCCAAAGTATTTATCCTTACTTCGGGAAGGTCGGTGAATTACATACGTCCCCGAGGGACAGTAACGGGGTGCCGCTTCTTCGGTTATCCCTTACCGAAAGCCGAATCGATATTATGCAAACGTGGATCAGTGTTACGACTGCCTCCGGAACAGATCTATGTAGGGATCTAAAAATAATCAATTTCAATGACGACGATACGCCGAAACGTGTTGACGAAAACACGGTAGACGAGATTATCTCCTCTCCTAATTTCCTTTTGCGAAGCGTGTGCCTCATTGAGTGTCATATAAAAATAAAATCTAAGGAGGGAGATCTATGATTTGCTATAAAATTCGGAACAGAAACCTATTCATTCGTTCGATTTTACGAGTTTAGAGAATTAATCTTTATTTTAAGAAAAGTTGCGAAATATTTCTTATTAAAATCTTTGAATAAAGTAATCTAAAACTTCCCTTTTCCTCTACAGGCACAGAGGAAAAGGGAAAGCTCTGCTAAAAGTTTATAAATGAAGATTTATTTATGAAATGTAAGATAATAGCTGTTATATGTATTTAATCATAACACGTAGCGAAATAATAGCAACAAAATGCTTCTCTTTACATATCTATTTGCCTTGATTATGACATTTGCTAAACAGCTATTGTGATTACTTCGACAATTACTGTAGCATTTGCACTCATCTGTATTAATCTGCGTTGACATTTGTACAATTAGCAAGTTAACTTCATTTCGATGCAACGCGTGGGTACTGCAGCACGTAGCGCGCATACTTTCTAAGCCTTTATAATGGAAAGGAAAGTTTGATAGTACAAACAAAGTTCATAGAGGAACGGCATACTCGGCTATAAGCCCTCGAGCGTGGTCGCTCTCTCTCTCCTTTGCGCGATTATATACTCAAAATTACATAGCCAAAGAAACACTTATGTAGCTAACGCATCTTATACCTCGTTATGCACTCCACCTTGCAAAGTTCACCGGCGAAATATGTTGCGACAATTGCAGTTACAGGCCGCGACTTCGAGACTCTCGGGGTCTTTCCATTGCGAGGAACAAGAACGACTGCCCTTTGCAGTCCGGTTGTGATTTATGTACATGATCTTACCGCTTACGTGCACTGAGAGAAAAATTTATGATATTTGTGACTATAAATAAATTGTAAATAATTATGGTTAGGTGCACCATTTTTATAGTTATTACTGCTATAATGTTAGTAATAATAACAAAAAAGTTACAAATACCATAATTTAACTATAATTATTATAGTTAAAAAAGGTTCCAACTATAATGATTAATAATAATTAACTATAATAATTATAGTTAAATTATGGTATTTGTAACTATTTTTTTGTTATTATTACTAACATTATAGCAGTAATAACTATAAAAATGGTGCACTTAACCATAATTATTTACAATTTAATTATAGTCACGAATATCATAAATTTTTCTCTCAGTGTGCTGCGCAACCGATGTATTCGAGAAGCACGTTTTCCGCACGGAACAATTGTCGTCTCGAATTTATATTTCGAGGAGTTATTAGGAATTTCTCTTCTTCTTAAAGGTCGAGGGGCAGCCAAGTTTTCATGCGAGCGCCGCTCAACAGTATCTTGATTTGCCAATCGTGACCAAACACGATTATATATTTCTTTCTGTCGCCTCTCTCAATAAGTATTCTCGACGCGTGTCGCTTATGCCAAGCAGCGAAAACTAATTCGCGGCGGTGACAAACAGCAATCTTTGCCGCGACGACGATCGCTCCGATGCCGCTTTAATATTTAATTCCGCGGACCGACTCGCCGGCCTGTTCAGGTGACTCGAATTTATGAGAGCGCCGCGGCCCTGCATTATTTATGAGGGGAAAAAATTGAGTCGAATGGGCGAACGTGGCGGCAATATTGAATCCGGGCGTCCGAACTGCGGAGTAATCGCGGTAACGCGGGGGAGAACTTGGCCGGGCCAATTCTCCAAGTTTCCCCGAGATGTTTAGTAAAGATTGTAGAAACATGAACGACGCGTTGCGCGTCGACTTTTCGAGCTATCTGCGTTAAGGATCGCCGGAACTCGTGCGCAAATACAGAAATGTTTGCACGGGCATTTCTATTCATAGACCCTACGTAGCCAGATTGCTGGGTAAACGCCTAATTTGTCTGAAGCTTTGTTTGTCGCGCGTTGAAATACGCGAAGCTCGAGATCGCGGTCGATTATAGCTATTATTATATTCGAGATATTGTAGCACTCGGTGTTTTCTCCCACAAATTCAATGCTTCATCGCGAATTGTGCATTTAAACGAGATCTCATGCGAGATCTCTATACATTCAGCTTCGCTTTAAACCGCAATACGTTACAGCTTACTGGTTACATCCGATCCTAAAGCGATTACGTAAAACTAAAAGTCGGCTCTTTGTGCGGCAAAATCGGCTGGAGTTTTCTTTGGAGCGTAATCCCGAAAGAGACGCTAATCAGCGGAGTTAATCGTTGAGTTTCGTGTACGAGTCTATCAGCGTCAGAAATTTATTATTATTATTATTACATTTAAACTCCCGCTTCTATGCAAAAATATTTTATCTTGTAGATCTGGCGATATTTCGCATTCTGCGCGGTATTGAAATCGTTATTTTAACAGTTAGATTAAAAATCTAATATATATCGCGAATTTAACTCTGTATCGTTCTACGAGACTTCGTCACGTATATTTTTTGCAAATCAAGGTAACTTTAGACGTAATACAAAATAGAAACAGCTCGGGTATAAGAGTTGCCGTACCTATTACCTAACTCTCTGTGAAGTGAAGAAAGAGAATAGTCTGAGCTTAGCGTTTATTTATATCACTTTCTTGTTCAAAATTATACTCCGGTTCTCTGTTAAACCTCTCTCTCTCTCTCTCGTCTGCATCGACGACGAATTTTTCGTCAGATTAACGCAGAGTTATTTTAAACCGAGGTTGTAATTACTAGAATATGAAGATCAGCTTCACCCGAAGGGGTGAAATTAATCGTGCAATGAGAGAAAAATATTTTCAAATGGAAAAAATAATGAAAAAGTTTTCTTAGAACCATATCTTTGGATATAGGTATTTGTTTGTTTTACTTAAGTAAAAATATTTAGTTTTAAATAAATACTCATGTTATCTTAAGTATATTATTTTGTACTTTTACGTTTTTTACATTTAAATAAATGTTTTATAAATAACCTAATAATATTATTAAACTTAACTAAATTGTTCTCTAATATAAAAAATCTGATTATTTTGAATATAAAAATGATCTAACAATAAATATTTTATAGAACGAAAATAAAATATATATTTAATAAAAAATTATAAATATTATAAATATTTCGATCAAGAAATTTTGACTTGAATACAATAAATAAGCTATTGGGACCCACCGAGTGAATAATTTTTTTTGTTAAGTAAAATTTTTTTGTATCGAGATATTTGTTTCTCTCAGTGTGCTTACAGGCGGTTTATTCTGATTACAGGTTTCCAGTAACGAATACTTCAGCGTCAGTTTCGAGGTGGGCGACGACGCCGCGACTTCCTTCGACCGGGAGGAGTTTCTGCCGGCGACGCGGGGAACTTACCTGGTGTGAGTGAAGCATTATTGTACTTTTAACACCTCGCGCGTCCGTGTCGCCGCCGGGGACGATAGATTCTCGCGTGTCGCGTATCGCGAATGGCAATGCGACGATATTTATAGACGCGCGGCCGAACCGCAATACGCGCGTCCCGGGACCGATCATCCACGTGGATAACCGCTGCATTACGTCATGCGGCTTACGAAACCCTCCCCCCGTTGCAGCGAGGACGAGAAAAATGCGCGCAGTCCGCACTTGCGACATCATTGTCCCGTTATCCCACGATCCTCGGGCGGATCAGAATACTCTTTTAGATAGGATCAGACATCTTTTTATCCCCCGTCGTTGTCGCGAGATTAAAATTCACCCCCAATGCGAAAAATCCTTCTTGTTCCACCCCCGCGATCAATAAATGGTTTGTAATCATTACTTCTCTCCACTATTTCTCCATGAAATTTTCACGAGAATGTAATTCCAACCTCGCGGTATACGATGATGAATATACGGTTGGCGAAAGGTAGCATTAGGTATTCGTCAATTACACAGTGAACTTAAAATTTATTTCCATCATATGCGATGTACGATTCTCGTTTCAGCGTAGCGTTTTCTCTACGAGAGAGAGATATTTTCCGCAAATCTCCGAAATGACCAATTTCACGTAACAGCATTTTTTGCCATTAATTCACATACTGTAAAGACATGCTTGGAATATACCACGTAACGCCCATCGTTAAGGAACATTCCATTAAGTCGAGTACCCATCGTCATGTATCCGACGTTGTTTAACGTCGACCGGAGATGTGCCGGCCGACCGCGTTACATCCAATCCCCTTTAGATTCATTCGCGAAAAAGGAGGCGATCCCTCCTACCTCCCTTCCTCGACCTCCGGGACGATCCGACGATCCATTAAAGAAGAAGGCGGAGGGTGGGAGAAAGGGAAGGTGGAAAGGTACTTCTATTTTTGAGATCGTCAGGAGGTCAACCCTTATTTCCGAGACGGCCGTCCGCTCTACAGGGTGTACCGATTTATCATCACGGCATCGACGCGGGAGAGCGAATTTGCGGACGGAAATAAATAAGCAAAGCTCGTCGCGTCGCGTTCCTCGTGGTGCGTTATAATAAAATCGTGCCGGACAGGGGAAATAAATCGCGCCACGCGCCAGAAACGCCTCGCCCCATATAATTAAGAGCGGGTCTAATTTATCTTGACGATCTATCTAACCGGAGACCTCCCGCCCTGTTTGTTTTAATCAGTGCGGATACATGGACATCGTTTACCCGCGCGAGGAGTTTCTTCAGGAAAACGAGGATTATTAATACGAGAAATGATTTCTCCGGCAAAGAAAGGGTGTCGTTTTAATACACTGCGCTCACGCAGTAATCCGTCCCGCAAGCGCTTTCGCAAGCGCTTCTCGAACTTCTTTCGCGATTTTTCGAGAGTGAGTAATGAATTAGCGGATGAAATTTCCCGGGAGATGAACGAGATGCACTTTAAAACGTCGCTGTTTCAGAAACGGCACCGACCCGGAACTTTTGAAAAGCCCTGCTCATTTGAGCGGCCATTTAGCGTTCACCGATCAAGTGGCTTTAATAGTCGAGACGGTTATTACGAGAGAAGCGAATATTTATAGAAAAACTTTCGGAGACTTTAAATTGATAACGAGCGCAGGAGTCTCCATTCAGCAAATTAAAACGCGACTTTTCAATTTCTTTTCGTCCCCGTGGCTTTCGTTATTTGCCAGACTCGAACATTGTCGCTGCTGTTCGCAGGGGCGTCATTACGTTTTTTCGCGAGCCCTGATCAGCCTGGTGACCGGGAGAGGGGGGGGGGCGAGGGGGCAAGTTGAATTTAAACTAATTAAGTGAAAGGTAAAATTGAACAAACTCAACAAACGATAAATAAAAACAATTATAATTTAAAAAGTTAAATTTTCTAAATCGCCAGTAAATAATTAACATGTAATAAATTGTAAGACGACTCAACTGACAAGAGATGGTATTCTATTTATCACTACGTATCGACCATACGGATTGTGGTCCTCTATGAGTAACAAATTCAATATTAATAATACTAAAGCATCTATAAGATTCTCCCCCCTCCCCCCAACACCCTCCCATCACGAAAACTGTTAAAGAATTTGTTGCGAAAAATATTACCTCAGCCAGGATGCTTATAATTTATTTCTTATAAGTAATTGCGAATGTTTGCATTCTTAAGTTATGCCTGCTAATAAAATTATTTAGTAATACATCAATATCTAAATCTTCGATCACATCGCGGTATATATTGATAATATATCTAATACTAGAATCATTCAACCTTTTCTGGAGCATTGTAGAACGCAAGTAATTTTTTTATCGCCGGAGAGTTGAAAAGGAGCGCTCATTTGTACAGGACGAACCGGGTATCGTCAACAATAATTTTACTAGTTTTGTGTACTCAGAGAAAATACCACGAACTTCTGGTTTCTCATGCAGCCATTTTAATTTCAACGGCGCGAATTTCAAAAACCTTTTTGTAAATAAAATAGAAACAACTTTTTTTTTTTCGGGAAAAATTATTTTATCTGTAGATTCCGAGGCATGGAATTCCATGCCTAGACTACAGTGAGGCCTGGTTTTGACCATGGCCACCAGGGCAGTAATGACGCCTCTGGCTGTTCGTGTCTTCGATCAAGTTCGCTCGATTGTGACGAGTGATATCAAAAAATAAACATGCTGTATCGCGGGAAGACAATGCTACGGTAACCCGTTGCTGTGGCGCGCGCGAAAGCGCCTTACGCTTTCAACCGGATTACTCTTAATTGCCAAGCATTGTTAGGCGGCGAGCCGAGAATTGCACAAAGCCCGCGTGCGCCCCGCTTTTTTCGCTTTCTCTCTTTCTATCCCTCCTGGCGAAAAAACTTTCATTCTACGAGCCCCGGGATCTCGCGACCACGCGACACGCGGTTTGCATGAAAAGCACCGTTCCCCATCAGCGCAGAATCTTTCTTGTCTCGGATCGCGCGTCGCGAATCGTTCTTGCGTCGCACTCGTAATGACCTCCCGAAGCTACGGCTTGCATTACAATTATACAACGTTACTGTCTCCCACGAGAATCCGGGGAGAAAAAGAATTCAATTCGCGTGATTCTCCAAAGGACCCTATCCGGCACCCTTTCAATACGTAATATGTCCCGTAAAATGATTAAAAAGGGAAAACACGCAAATGGAGATTCTCTCTTCTCCACTCGCACGAATCTCTTTTCCATTTGCTCAGTCTCTCTGTCCGGATTTATTGTGGTAATTTGGATCCCTCGAGATCGAATACGCGTGATAATTATTTATGTACGTTAATTAATTACTTCACGGAGAAAATTTTATATTAAAAATTACTATGTATGGCAGTAGCCGTGGACTATTGCTGGAATTATAAAAATTTTTACTATGTTTTTCATTGTTTTACATAGTAAAAATTTTTATAATTCCAGCAATAGTCCACGGCTACTGCCATACATAGTAATTTTTAATATAAAATTTTCTCAGTGTTGATGATAAGAAAAGCGCAAGCGACGGGTATATTCGCGAGATATGGAACGCATGGAAACTCTCCCTTTTCTCTTTATTTTTTTCTCCTCCCTTCTTCGCATTCGGAGTATTTCGTGCTGGCAGTCGAACATCAAAGAATGTATATTAACGGTGAATATCGCTGCGTCACTCACTTTGAAATGGCATACCGCTATTTAGAATGTGACGTGCGCATATACTCATACACACACGTGCTGGGTGGCTGTCGCATCAGCCAGTGATTTATAACGATTTAATGCGGCCGAATATGTTCAATAAACATGAACGGGGTGCGGGGGAGACAGTCATTGTTCGAGCGATGTGCGTGACTGTAGAAGGAGAAAATATCGGCGGGTAAAAAAGGAAAATGACTCTGCGTTGCGAAGATTGCATTTTCTTCGTACGGAAATTAAAGCTCGATGGATATTACGTAATAATACGAGCAAGCATGTTCGAAATAATTATCGATAGCGACCGCTTTCGATTGAATAAACGTCATTGAAATCGCTTTTCAAGAACTGTCCAAAAAGTCAACATTAATGTGGCGAAATTATTTAAACAATATTGTAAATCTGTGATTTTATGTCATGACTACTTGACGTGTCTGTTCTATCAAAATTATCGTTAAATATCTATTATTATCTTTTTATATTTTTGAAAAATCTTGAGGTGATTCTTTAACTTTTCAAAATCTGCGAGATGACTTATAATTCATCTATCGAAAGTGACCGAAAATATGAAGACTTATAGAGAGCGTTCCTAAACTTCATTTATACCTACTTTGACGTCATAAAATTCGATGCCGAATTAATATTACATTTTATTCGAAAAAAAGTACTCGATTTCAAAAGGCGGAACGCTTGAAAGTTTAAAAAACAATATTCGCGGACACAAGTGCCACTCTACCCGGCTGAAACGAAAGCTGCAAAACCTGTAGAATGGCAAATAAAAAAAAATGGGTAGAAACCGGACCGCCAAACGCGATGACGATTCGACTTTTGAATACTTTGAACGAGCCACGTGCGCCGCTTTCGATTTTATGACGTTGCGTCATCGGTTTATTCCATTCTCACATCGATTGCCATTTGTTTCGAATTTCTAGTTGCGCAAATTTTTAGCTCGACCCTGACGCGTCCGCGACATACGTCATCCAGCTTTTTTACTTGATATCTTGCTGCGTCGATAAAATCCGTGACTTGAGCGATCTCCGACTAATTGGAATTTCACGCTCG
>NJRQ01000559.1:76137-90276 GCA_003063805.1 Aphaenogaster ashmeadi
AAAAGCGATAACATTGAATGCAGAATTTTTAATCAAAAGTTTAAAAATGGTCATTTGACCGGCGGTGGTGGTTTTAGTGTTGATCAAAAGTTTAAAAACGGTCATTTGACCGGAGGTGGTAAGTTTAGTGTTAAAGGACCTTTTTTTCATTTTCTTTGCGCTTCTCAGGGAAACCCTTTGTTATTATCTCTGAGGAATAAACTAGTTTGCTGCAGTCGCGGGTGTTCAACAGTGCGATGTAATTATCGTGACATTCTTTCAGCTCTCTATAATTTAGAAGGTGACTGGCGTGATATCGTCGAGAATTCACAGATGCTCTCGGAGAAACACACGCAGCAGCAAACCGCACTCTGGGAATTAGCTGAGACCGAAGTGGCCTACATTAAGACGTTAAAGGTTGTGACTGATGTAAGTCGACGTAGTTCCTACGTTTTTCGCGAAACCAGACTCATCAGGCTGATTAATTCAATCGAGATGATCAAGCTGATAAGTCAGCTCGATACATGAAATACCGTAAAATTATAACGAGAGCTCGCGGGGATGAGGTATCGCCGGAAGATTAGAATTTTCGATCTTTCCCGAAAGTGATACTGATGATAACGTTGTCTCTGATATCGCAGCTCTTCATGGCATGTCTCTGCAGCCTGCAGGCCTCGAATATCCTGATCGAGGTCGATAGGCTGAAGCTCTTCAGCAACATACCCGATATCTACGCCGCCAATCGCTACTTCTGGACCGAGTATCTGCTCGCGATGGTGAACGCGTCGAGATCGAGCGGGCAGCCGCTCGATCCCGGCCACCTTCTGCAGGGCTTCGAAACTTTCGAGCAGACGTTCGCACCTTACACGAGATACTGCGCCGAGCAGAGCAAGTGTCAACAATATTGCAAGGATCGGATGAACGATAATCAGCTTTTCACGGCGTACCTGGTGGTATGTACACGCTGTTAATCGCTTTTGCTCGCTTCTCATATACGGCTTAGCTTCGCAGAGTCAACTATTGATCTCCGTTAATTTATTTCGGAAGCGATCGTGCAGCTAGTGATTTTTACCATTAGAAAAGTGGCTAGGCGTCTTAAAGAAATTTTCTCATTTTAAGCGAAAAAAACAGACATTTTCTGCGGATTTGTTTGGAAAAATCTCTCTAGTTGAAATTTTTTAAAGTTTTATGGATTAATGTGTATGGAGATGATATGTTCTTGATGTTTTTAACAGCAATTGTTTTTATAAAAAAAACATACACTGTTAAATTTGTAATGTTAAATTGAACCAAATTTAGGTCATTTATAACCATACCTATAGGTCGTCACTGCTCCTACTCAATATGTTGTTAATTTAACTAGAACAAATAACTTAAATAATTTAACTTAAAGAATGTGTTCAAATGACTCAAATTTGGTTTACTATTTACTATCACATAAATCAAAACTAACTAATTCAACCACAAAAATGAGTTGATTTGATATGGTTGTTTTTTAACCGCATATTTTGTTAAAATAATAAATTTTGACACACGTAAAAGTTAAAAATATAACCAAATATGATTTAACCCAAGAAATTGGTTTAAATTTGATCCTTTAATATCTAACAGAGTATAAAACGAAAATTAAATAGGAGAAATAATAAAATGCGAAATGTATTAGGAACTGAGACTAGCGATACCTCAATCGTTATTACAGTGGTGCGAAACGCAGAAGGACTGCAACCGACTGAAACTTATGGACATATTAGTGATGCCGATGCAGAGGCTTACCCGGTATTCGCTCCTGCTCAAAGCCGTTTACAAGAACACCGAGAACGAGGATCAACGCGCGGAATTAATATACATGGTAAAATACGCTTTACTCTGTCCAAATTTCTGCGTTAGTACATAAGGTGGGAAGGTGAAATGAAAAGATAGCGCGTTCATGATAAACCCAGCTTCCTTGTAGATGAAAACTAAAGTGAATCCCACGAACAAGCCCACGTCTGTTCTTGTTTGAAAATTTTTCGCAAATAGAAATTACGAGAAAGAGAAATCGCGCGAAAGGAGACGCGCAAGGATGGTTGTTTACGTCTCATTTCGCGTCCAGATCAAATCCGTGGACGGTTTCGTGGCGTCCGTGAACGCGGCGTTGAGGAGAAATGAAGAGGCTGCTCAGCTGGATCACGCAGCCTCGCGTTTGGAGTGCTACGACGTCGTGGAAACCAAAGGTCTCGATGAGGAAGTTGAGAAACTGATAAGGTTGTACAGCAATCTCGATATTACTACAGCGCCGATGCCCGGCTGTCCGAAGGACAGCCTGAGGACCCTTCTTCGAGAAGGAGACTTGAAGTTAAGAGACGCCGCCACCAGCAAGGTAGATCGATAATGGAATGTCATCTTATTTAATCAATTGGAAATTGTTTCTATGCCGTTAGGATTGCCATCCGTCCTCTTTTTCCCGGACACCGTCCTCTTTTTTAGGGCGTCCGGGGACGTCCGGGGGGATTTTTCGAATGTGTCCGGGGTAATTATGAATGTCTGGGGTTTAAGAAAATTTTTAAATATTTTGCATTTTAGATTTAATTAACCACATCACATTCAATCATTTCAATTTACTGATAAAAACCAATAGTTTTGTGCTGATTTGGTGTTCTTTAATATATTTTATAATTATTTATTTTACTGATATTTTAAAAATACCAATGGCAATATAGGTATAGGTATAGGTACAATATAAGGTAGATACCTAATAATAAAACTTCTTTTAAATTAAAAACATGTTTAATTTATTCATTTTACTCTAAGTACTATTGAAAACGAGATGTAAAATAATTATTCATTTATTGTTTATTATAACCAATTTGCTAACCTATTCGCATTTTTGTATGCGTCCGGGGTTGCAAGCGAAATGTTCGGGGTTTTTGACCGATGAGTCCTAGTTTTGAAAATTTTATTATGGCAACCCTATATGCCGTAAACTGCACGCAGGAATCAAAGGAAGAATATACGTGATTTTCGATGATCTTTGAAATAATTTCACTGCGATTTATTTTATTTGTAAAAGAGTTTCTATAAATTTCGCCAATTCTTCATTTCTGTATCTAAGAAACAAGCAGAGAATCGGTCAGATTGTTTAACTAAGGAAAACAGTTCGCAGAGAACTAGATCTGTTAATTATCCTTTTTAGATGGAAGTGCACGTACTACTATTGACCGACATGCTGCTGATCTGCAAACCGACGACGAAGAAGATGCTGAAGATCATTAGGCAGCCGTACGTCGTCGACCGCATATGGATACACGAGGTCAAGGAGCCGTCCAGTCTGGGATTGGTTTATCTTAACGAGTACGGGACAGTCTCAGCCGCTTTAATCCTCAGCGCCGGTGACCCGAAACTAGCTAAGGTAACTCGACAAACAGCCACCGCGAATTACGGCGAGTTTCGTGGGACGACTGATTCACCGTCTCGATTTAGATTCCGTTTCGTAGTTCGTATCTTCGCCAACGACGGCTTTCACCGGTCGTTTAATTAATGGTAACAGCCAAATCTGTTCTCCAACTCTCTCCAAATCATACACATGATGTCACAGAATCAATTAAATTACAGTGAAGTGTAGTTTAATTGTTAAAAGTGACACTGTAATTAACCGATGTCGGTGAAACCTGATAGGCCTTAATTCAATTAATAAAAGTCTTTGAAGTCATAAAATCCTCATGCTTATCCAAGCGAAAGTCTGCTTTGAGCTAATAATTTCATTGCAATATTTTTTCAGTCGTGGATGGAATCCTTGAAACAGGCCCAGCAACAATTCGCATCGATGAAAGTCCCGTCGCTCGGGGAGTCCGTGATGAATCTGGCGTCTGTCAGCAGACAACCGAGCACATTGGGCGACGGCGATTTCGAAGTAGAAGAATACGACAATACCTTCCCAAGAACTCCGCGCGGTAGTAGCAGAGCCTCGCACGTCAGCAGTCTCGCTCACAGTCACAGGTTCGTCAGGAAAAAAGAATATATGTATCGAAGTAAAAAATAATTTAATTATTCGTGCGACTATACATAACGAAATTTGTCGTTTTTAGCGGTAGCATGGAAATGGAAGGTGCGTCTCCGGGCAGCAGCAGCTTCCTACCGAGCTACAACCCCAGCAGAAACGTCAGCGTGGAGACGAACGAGCAACCGCGAGCGTCGAGCTCGCTATCGTCGGAAGAAGGCGGCGAGTCCAGTTCCGGACACAATCATCGATCTGTGCACGTGAGGTGAGAACGTATGCTTTCGCGATCTCGCGGTGACCGATGAACGTCCCCATTAAATGCAAATAAAGAAAGATAGTGGTCAAAGATACGAGCTAATTAAAAAGATTGAAAAATTAATAAAATTTTATTGTATTATTTTCAAAAATGAACGAATAGAGAATAATAGAGAGTAATAATATAAAGTTCCTATTAAAACTAATTTGCAAATCCATCAGGCGTTCGCTAATGAGTAAATCACCTACACCGAACACGCTGAGCGTCCAAGTGCCGTACTCAAGTCTAGGTCAATCGCTGCCCAACCTGACGCTGGCCACCTCGCCGCAGACCTCCACCGTGTCACCGACGCCGCCGAACTCGCTGCTGATCGTACCACAGATGACCAAGAGCAAGGACACTCTGCTCTCGCCAGGACACCGAGGTAGCAATTACCGACGCGGATCTCTACGCTTATGTTTGTCGCGTTCCTCCGAGGTCGAGACCTTTCGATGAGAGCCCTTTCTCACGCGACGTATATAGTCACGCACGTAGATGCACGCAGAGATTAGATCATAACGTAAATTACTATCACAAGTACGGATCGCCAAGCGCTCCTCTATTTCAAAACCATTTTAATGCCGTTTGCTTGTTAGAAATAGCGGAATTGTCCATCCAGGCGCAGGCACAAGAGAAACATAACATCAAGGTTGTAATGTAGCTTAGTGTAGATTTTATTGAACACATAAAATATTGACACACGTAATAGCTTGATAGATAGCTGTTCTAAATGCGGATATCATGCTCGAGAACTTCAAACAAATATCAATAAAAACCTTGTATTTTGTCTTCTTGAGGAGAGAAAGCATGAGGATCTCTTTCAAAATTTTACTCAGTATCTTCACAGCATCTTCACAACTCGAGCCTAATTCACCTCGTTTATAGAATCCACAAAATATTTGTAAACAAGATGCAATATTTATTAAGCAGGTATTCATGTATTGATGATGTGTCACCAGGTATATCCTACCCACCGCCGTCGCCGCCGCGAGTTGCTCTCAGACGTGGGTTCGCATTACCGCAATCCCGGAATCCACCCTTGATCAAGACGAGACATGTGAATGCGTCCCTGACGCAACCGGCACAGGTAACTATGGGCAATTCCGACACTGAAGTTATCGAGGAGAGACGGAGAAGGCTAGATCCTTCGCAGAGAGTACCGTCGACGAGCAGTATCGTCGAGGAAAAGGTGCGTCAAGTAAAACCCTGGTGAAAATTTTTCTTAGAATTCTTTATATAATTTTTCAGAATTTTTATATAAATTTCAGAATTTTTGTATAATTTTATAACTTTTTAGAAAATTTCTTAGATTTTTTATACGAATTGGAACACTTTTCAGAAGTGCTGAGAAAGTCTACATCTTTTCTAGAATTCTTCATATATGAATTCTGAAATATTCTAAGATTTCTCATTCAATAATTTCTGAAGAAAGCTTATAAAATATGAAAAAGTTTAAGATATTTTTTCTCAAATTTTTTTATAAATTTAAAATAACAAATTCTTAAAAATATTATGAGATATTATGAGAATTTTTTTCACCAGGGATATGTAGAAAATAAACATTCGTTAAACATTTTGATTTCAGATTTTTCATTGTGCTTGAATTTGATATCTTTTAAAATGTTCGTTAATAACACATCGTTATTATTGTTCGTAGAAATGACCTGCGAATTGACCTGAAAGAAGAACTTCCCGAACGTTTGGTATGGACCACACCGTCGACATGGATGTACGTGATATGTAAAAGCTCGACGTAATATGTAATGCTCAACGTGAAATGTAATGCTCGACGTGGATGTACGTGATATGTAAATGCTGAAGGAGATGCATTCTTCTCTCTATGTGTGAGTTCTGCATACACTTTCACGCAGAAAATTCGAGGAGCATTGATCTTCGAGGATTGATTGTCTCGCACTCTTTGGAATCCGACAAAACGAGTAAAACAATACATTACAATCGGTAAGATATCATCGATATGTCGTACTATAAAATGACACCAATAAAAGCGAAAGTGTCCATCGTTATTTCTCCATTTTCAGATTGGGGCCATTCGAAATCAACGTGTGAAGTTTGTACTACGACCGTATTGCTACTTTTATCTCGTTATCTCCTTGTAACTCGTAGATGTCTCTTTGTAATAATTAAACCAAGTCCGAGTTGTCTATGATTAATATCGCATCGTAGCATTGGACAGCTGCGTATAATATTAAACACAGATTTAGACTTAGACTTTTAAGCGACGAACAGAAAGGCCTACTTAGAGTAATTATATTAAGATTAGTGAATGTAGGGCCGCAGCTAGCGTATAAGACGCCTTTGTAAAGGAGTTCATTTAGGCGCCTTACAATAGAACAAAAATGTTTAAAGAATCGAAGAATTGAAAATTGATTTCGAGCTCGGAAACCAGGAATGTCCAAGAGAGTACAAGTTGGCATCTTTTCTTCTCTTTTTCCAATGTTGGGCATAAAGCACCCAACATTTTCCAACGACCAAAAAAAAAGATGTTGAGTACAATTGTTAACACATTAATAAGAAGACATCGAGATGTTTAAAAATAACAGATTTTAAATCGCTGCGTTCGACATCGCGCAATTCAGACATCGAAATGGGAACGACTACTTCGTTCTGTTTGGTTAATACTGTCTTTGCCTAAAAACTCATTTTACCTTCCGTTCAATTATTTTGTTACTTCCATGAGAAACAATTCAACAATTGTATTAACGCGTTTGTTAACGTGTGCAATCGAAGATGATCAGGAAACGTGCTGCGAAATGAGCCGTTACGCTTTCCTGGCGGACCGCTCTCTGAAATTGTTACTGAATAACAAAATAATGGCGTAACAATTTATTTAATGTCACATGACATCGTGGAAACTTTAATTATAGCAGATCTTTCATTTAATCGAGAAACAGAACAAAATATTACTTTAAAAATACATTATTTAAATTTTTTTACATATTTTCAATTTTTTTAGAACTTTTTTCTTCTTTAACGTCTCCTATTCTTCCCATTTGTATGGCGTCCTTGTGCGGTGCGCAATTGGCACATTGGCTTGTACGGCCGGCCTTGGTGGATGTTAGACCTTAATGATTTAATAGGTGGGAAGTAATAAACCTCTAGAGATCTTACCTAAAAGAAAGATCATGGATGTAACAGATGACTGGACGGAATTTATTCCGGCAAAATAAACGTAAGGGAGAAGCTAAAGTACATTATATTGAGCGAGCGTCTCTCGAAGAGATGTGTGTCAAGAGATGTACATCACCTAAGAACAATAGCAATGGTACAACAATCAATCGTGCTTCAAACATCGAAATGAGAATAACAGCTACTTTGTCCTTTCCACTTGGCTAATTCTTTGTCTAAACTCATTTTACCATTCAGTTATCTTGTTACTTCCATGAGGAAAGATTCAATTAGTTGTATCGAAATGTTGTGTGTCGTGAACGTGTTGTCAACGTGTGTGGTCAAAGATTGTGAAGAGAAACAGACCATTGTGTTGTTTCCTAGTGGAACGCGCTTTAACGAGCGGAGGGACGAAGAACGAAAGGAGAGGAACGCAAGAGAGGGATATTTACTTCCAAGCACAAATCCGATTTGATGGGATCTCGCTCTAGGATGAATAAATCAATCTTGCCGATCGCAGAGTTGATTCTTTCGTCTCGATCGCTGAGAGGCAAAATGTCGCCAAATCGGATGTGCATCCAAAATAAATAAGTACCACCTGCCTAGAGATAACATTAGGTACAATAAAAATGCCACCTGTCTAGAGATAATATTATGTAGAAGAGGAAGATATAGAGAGAAAGAGAGAGATACAGGGAGAGACAGAGCAATGTGATTTTATATACGAGCTCCTGCTGTTTGGTTCCTCTCGTTCCCTCGATTCGTATTGTGTTTGGCTCTTGTAAACTTGAAGCATTAATTACTTCCACGAGAATACGAATCGCATATATGTACAATTATATATTCGAGATTAAAATATAATGCATAATTTATTAATCAAGTGCGGTTATTAATGTTACCCACTCTACAATCTGTCTCTTATACACATCTAGATGTGTATAAGAGACAGGAGTAAGCGTGGAGTAAGAAGTAAGAGTAAGAGGGAGCCAATCATAGGCGCTGGAGTAAGGGCATGAGCGAATTAAATTTATTTTATTTCCTAATCCTACTCTTACTCTTACGCTTACTTCTATTGTAGACCACGCATAAGGGGATGCCGAAGTGACGGGAATTACCGACATTCCGTTTCAAGGGACTTTCTTTGAATTGGCTTTATAGATCGCAAAATCCTTTTACAGATTTAAAGTATACACACTAATGAACGGTGGAAACTGTCATTTTGTATTAAAACTGAACAAAAAAGTTAAAATAATATTTTAGTCGGTATGATAGAGCTGTCAGTTCGTGAAACATTTACTTACATGAAAAGTTCTGTATGTTATATGTACAAAATGAACACTTTCCACCGTTCAGAATAAGTGTACAAACAACAATCAATCATTGAAATTCAGATTGAAAGCCTAGAAAAGAAACCGTTTGTTTGAATAGCTTTTTGCGAATGTGTGCGTGCAATATTGATGTAGTAGTGTGTAATGATGTATCGATGTGATGTATCGGTCGGTAAAGTCGGCTCTCGCGTCGGAGTTCGGCCGCGACTACGGGATCCCCTTAACCGGCACTTGTGTTATCGTGTATCAATAATACTAATAAGTGGTTTTCTGTAATTTCAGTTTTGCGAATCTTAAACCGCAATTGTCGTTCAATAACGAGGCCAACAGTAGAAATACGTCGAATAAAATATAGATTTCCCCTTTTTGCAGGTATAATTTAATTTATTATATTATATTCGATGAAATATATAGGCGCCCTTTGCAATTTAATTTGACTCACACTGATGCATAGTCTAGATTTAATTGATTTTCTAGAACCTCACATTAGTTATAGATATTTCTTTATCAACAACTCTGAAACATCTTGAAAATGTTTATCTTCAACAATACATGCGCATAATATTCCTTTTTACCAATCATTCCAATTTTCTCACTTGCATAAAATAAAATTATGCTTTTTATATATATTATTTAAGCCCATAAAAATATTTCTGTCTCATATATAATTACAAAAAGATCAACGATTAAGAGGTATGACGGAACACACGATCGCGAATACACGTAACGACGCGTAAACATGTCGTAACGTTTCCTTTAGCACAAATAGACACATTTCATGTATATTTTACAGACGCTTCAACATGTATAATAAAAACATGGAAACATATAGGCTTATCATGGCCATTATAATGAGATACTATTGAAGATTGGTCAGTTTATGTCACTTAAAAAATTCGCTATGTATCATAAAATATTGGAATAACTGTAAATTGTAAAATTAATAGTACCTTGTGACTAAGCGTGCAGGTGTCTATATCGAACAATCGAGTTGATAATGTCGACCTTTTCCAATTTTCTCCGCGCTGTAGACAGGCCGATTGAGATCGATTAATAGCCCATGAAAATTCAATAGGTTTCCTTAATAGGGTCCTCAATGGTATCTCATTAATATCGTAGCCAAATACTATAATACAAGATATCACAAAACTCGGGTATAAAAGCAGAAGCAACAAAAAGCACAGAAATAGAAGATTCTGCAATCACAGTTCATTATTGGCCAAACTTTAGGCCCTTATACTTAAAAAAGACTCGAAATAAAAAATCGCATGCATTCTCGTTGCTTAATTTTCTGCCGGAATACTATTTTCTGTTGTTATACCCAAATTCTAACACTTTGTATAAATAAATAATATAATCAGTATAACAATCACTAATTAGGACATACGTAATAACGTATGCCATCGCCCGAAGTGACATTAATGTATCTACCTATGGAAAATGATACACGCATATCCTGTGTGTATAATCATGTCTAATGTTATGTTACACGAACGGACACAGTCACTACACTAATATTATACATCGACTTTCGCGCAGTTTTACGTCATGCAACAAACACTTCTACGACACGGTTCGACGAAAGTCATCGCCGTTTCATTTAATGTTAACACAATTCCGATTACGGGAACAACTTTCTAAGCCCGAGGTCCGAAAGAGCGACGACGGTGCGTCTCAACATGTTGCAACTGACGGAACAACGACGTGTAATAGTAGACCATTGGTGTTGCTTCCTATCGTCACTACAACGAGACGACGCGACCGGGTGATCAACGCTACACGATGACGATTCATCCTGAATCGAGGCGGACGACGTGGCCGTCGACAACGGCAGCAGGGTCTGTATGTCCGATGTCAGGCAAGATTTAGCCGCGTGATCGAGATAACAGTTACCAACAAACAGAATCGTTCGTCCTATGAGGATGAAATTCACCCGGCACAGTTCCTAGAATGAAAATTGAGAATCGACAAACGTTCCTTTTTCGTTCAGCGCTGCGTAGCATTATGATAGTATCCACTATAACTCTAACAGGTAACAGATAAAATGCTAAAAATACAAATGTATTTTTAAATAATCGTACTCACTTGGAAACTGCACGGTGATGGTAAATCCCAATTGCACGGACGACGATCTGAGGTAGAAATCCGTCAGCAATCATTAGTCATATCTTGACACGTTCTAGCCTCGCTGCGTTCGTCAGCCAGAGCATCGAGAATATCCAGCAAGAGCTCACGGCTTAATTGTCTTAGTTTTGGAAGCCTGGCAACCTGAATAAAAGCAACATTTCGTATATATCAATATTGACGATGTCCATATCGAATGGGTACAAGATCTGAACATTTCTTTACCTTGCTAAAGTGATGAACTATCAGATTCAGGGCGTACTTCTTCATATCGGTAGCTTGCATCCTATCGGCTGCCTCTAAAATCTGTATAACATTCTCGAAAGTGACGTTCATCTCGAGATTCTGTTTGCAAAACGCCTGGAGCCGATTGTTCGCGAAGCCGTAAAATACCGGTGCGGTAAACAGATACAAAGAGTCCTCGGGTGGCATCGAGACATCCGCGAAATAAATATACCTCAGCAAAGAATGGAATGATTCCGACGACGGTATCATCTCGCCAATTTGTATCTGTATAAAAATTACATTCGCGTCACTTTATAATTTGCATTGTACGTGTAAAATATTGCACGTAATAAAGTCTCGCCTTCCCTCGTTTAGCAAGAGATTCGGCGATGTTTTTTAATAAATTACACGAACTTACGTTCACTGTATTATTTTCAGGCATGAAGGATCGAAACATCGCTTCGAAGTAGCTGCATCGCGCCGCGAGGATAGCTTTGTGCGCTGGTATCGGCGTACCATTCAATATTAACGTAATGTCGCAAAATTCCCGGCCGGCGCTTCTCAAAAACGCTTCCATGTCTTGCTCCAGACTGGTTCCTAACGAGCAAACTTCGTAACATAAGAAACTATTCTATGATAAATGTGTAACTGTATTGCGCATGATATTTACCAGTGACAGATTCGTATTCGTATTTCGTGAAAGTTCTCGATTGCGGCACCTGCCGTCGCCTGATGATCTCCACCATCAGCGGCTGATCCAGAGTCTCAAATTCTTGGCTCATCACAATTAGATTATAATTGTTCTCCTTCACGACGAAGCTGAGGCAAAACTCCTTTATGAAGTATAGCTTCAAGTGCACGGCGTTGCGCAACGCCTCCAAAACGTTCGCATGGCTTATGGTCGCCTCGAGATAGTTGATGCACAACTGTTCTAAGCGTTCCATATTGAATTGCACAGCGAGGCGATACACGTCCATCATAAGGAGTACAATGCGATTGCTCTGCGGATCCTCGACCCTGTCATCCGGCCTCTTGGTAGGATCGATACGATCGGTATAAATGTAGTTTAGCACCATTTTGAAAGCTTCTGGTACAGCGTCTTTTAATCTCACCTGCAACATGACAGCCAGATTTATAAAGCAACTGAGGAATATACAAATAAGTTTTTATAGTAAATATATTTCTAGTTATACCCCTTTTCTGTCTTTAAACTTAAGTAAACTTGAATATAATTTTGATTTTTAATGTTCCAACTAAACCGTTTACCTCCAGCGGTGGCAATTCTTTACTAGGCATAGTAAGTGGGCACATTAATTTTTGTTCCAACTGCTTGTCCCGTTTCTCACGCGCTTGCCGAATGCGCGCCCGGAGAAATTGCGAGCGCGCCGCCACCATGGCTATGTGCGCCGGTATCTTGGTCTCCAGCTCGCCCACTATGAATTCAACGTCGCAGATGAGACGCATACTCAGCAGTTTGCCGAAATCGTCGTGCAACGTGCACTTAGGATACAACGAGAACTGGAAGCGGTACATCTCGGCAGAGCGTATATTGTTGTCCACGGTTCCCCCAAAGATGAACATCGCGTCTCCGATTACGGCGGCAGCATGGAAAAGTCGACCGGGTGGTACCTGTGTGTGCATGCATTATATATTGTAAAAATGAAAACTACTTGTCATATTCTTTCGTAATAAATGTCATTGCGGAAGAAAATGTTCGCAGATACGTTAAAATGAATCCAAATCAAGTCAAGAATGCGAATAAAAGAACAAATTTGCTTCAATGAATATGGATAATGTCGTAAGTACGAATAAGCCCAAATTTACATCAACAAATGCATATTTGTTCTATATATTAACAATTTGTGAAAGAAAAGTACTTGTTACACTCGTTTCTGTTCGTTGTAAATATTCATTTGTAATCGTTCGCCTTTGCCGGCCTAAATTTATCTTTGCAAGCCGTCTACCTGGCTGTCTGTGGACGGTAAGATAACGTTCCACGTTTGCGTGTCGAGATCGTAGCAGTGGAGATCATTGGACAAAGCCGAGTCGGCCGCGCCGCCGAAGACGTAAAGATGACGATCGAAACTGACCATCGTATGACCGTATCGTCGTGCGGGCGGCGGCGGCGCGCCGCGCAATATATGCTCCGTTGATATGCGTGTCCACCTAAGAAAGATAAATTTACGATTGACAGAACGTGAATCAAGTCCGCGGATTAAGACATAATGTACGTAACGCAAACTACATGCGTTACAACGAAACTTACCGCCTCTCCTTAAAGTGAAACTGGAAGAGGCTGTTGGTTGTCCTAGCCCCGCTCTGACCACTGAAAACGAACATCGATTCTCGAGCTACCGCAACGGGGAAATTGCAACAGGTCGGTGGACGTTCGCCGACTTGAACGACCTCCTCCCACGCTTTGAAATCACTAGGCTAATGACAGATATCGAGCGAATGAAATTAAAGTAAAACTGCATTGCGATTTATGTAAACTTAGCATCATATATTTCTGTACCTCAGAGATAAAGGATCGTATGTCCACTTTTTGTCAAAATTGAGTTAATACTTTTTCCAATATATACCAGGAGCTTAAACTTTAATATATGTAGTAAAGGATGTTATGTCCATTATACGACTAGTTTCTAAAATACAACACTTAGAAAAAGTTGTACTGAAAATTTTTATGTAGGTAAAACCAATAAAACAAAACAAAAACAAAACAAAAAAACATGTCAGTTTCATTGCTTTAATAAATATTATATTCAAAAAATTAAATTGCTATTTTTATTTAAAATCTAAAAAAAATACACTCCTTCCCTATTTAAAACTTTAAACCCTGTTTTCTCTAAATTTATAATAATGGACATATGATCCTTTACCTCTGTACAGATTTATATCTTAGAAACATTTATAAAGTATGTATAAAATGCGTCTCCTACCAATAACGATATTGTCCACATATCATTCAATCTGGCATTGCCATCGTAGCCCGCAAATATCCATAGTTTATTATCATATACAGCAGCACCGTGAGCAGACCTGGGCACCGGAGTCCTATAAATATATTATACTTAAATAAATAATAA
>NJRQ01000559.1:100082-121131 GCA_003063805.1 Aphaenogaster ashmeadi
GAATTGGAAAAAGATAAAGAGTAAGTTAAACCGAGATTAAAATTAATCTACGTTAGTGAAAATGGACGTTAATTTTTTGGAAAAATAAAATAAATACAATGTAACAATTGTTTATAAATAATTGTGGTGTACACAAGGAATATACGAGATTATTCACATGTATTTATAAATGAAAATTATTTTAATTGCCCTTTTCTGGTTTTCATTTCAGCAAATTTATCGATTACATCATCATAATTAATGTTTAAGAAATTGTACATCATAATTAATATCTTTAACGATATTATATTCAATCGAAATTATGGAAAGATTGGATAATCGTTCTTCTCTAAAGATGGCTCGAATTGGAGCCGAAACACTTTATAATTCGATGTACCTACTTTAATATTATAATATTATATAACACACCTGCACGCCATTTACCACGCATTCTCATAGCCCATTGTTTTCTTTATTTAAATTTTTTAATTATCGAGTTCTTTTTTCTACTTATTTTAATCGTTCTTGTCCGATAGTCGATCTTAAATAATTTTTAATTAATTTTAACTTGCTAAAAAACTTCTCTCACAATTTCAAAATATTATTATATATATTTGACAATTTTTTTGTCAGTTCCATTTCAGGGCCCCCTTTGTCCGGGGCCCTGTGCCTGTGCACCTGCCTAGTTACGGCACTGTCTCTCCCTGTCTTTCTCGCCGTCGGTCCCTCTCCCTCTCACGTGCTCTCGCCACCGTGACGTAAAAAATGCCTCCTCTCTCTCCCCCGCCTACGCGGCGCGCGTCGGCATCAATGAAAATCTGCATATAGCTACGTGAATTATACATATAGCCACGAGAGATCATTGAGAGAACGGGCTGTGCGGCTCGACGCGAAATCTTTGACTTTTCTCTCTCTTTATGAAAGAATTATGAATGAAGAGTTGACACATTTGAAAACCAAGTATTTTTGTAACACAGTACTGCTCCACCGAGTTTTGTAAATTACATACGACAATTACGTCCCTTTAATTACACGCGCAGATTATCAACTGCAGATGCTGTGTAATGGCAAAAAAATAATCTGGTTTTTTTCTTTGACATATGAGAAAATTTTTTATACAATTTCTCTTTCTTGCGTGGCAACAAAATTGTTCGCAATTGTTCTAGCTAGCTGACAAAAATATCAGATTGCATAACAACAAAATATATATTAATTATCTTTCGCGAAAACCTTGATATACATATACAAAAAAAAGTCGCTTACAATAAATCTTAGAAAGTAGATGCAAGAATATTACAAATTTCGCAATTTTAAATAAACCGTGTATATATTTTGTATACAATGTGCGGAACTACAAGAATTCTTGCGTGCGGTAAAAGACATGCAGTAAACATGATCAATAGATGTAAAATTATCTATAGCATAAAAAATGTTTATTAAAAATTGCCTCCTCTTTGTATATATTATATATATGTATATATGTGTGTGCCTATTTTAGAATTACTTTTTTAAACTCGAAGGCTCGAAAAAGGGAAATAGGGAAGATCGGCAGATTAGGCTTAATTATTCTTAATAAAGATTGAAAATTAATTGTAAATTACAAAGTAGAGCGGCTGCATAGTAAAAAAACTAGCGGCAATGTAAAAATATACGTGAGCAATATAACATTAAATAATAATGTGTATTCGTGTGTGCTATAAATAGTTGATAACAAAATGAGGGTGAAGAGAATGTAACGATTGTCTCTAGTTTTCTTTGTTTCTTTCTTAGTACAGTTATTTCAAGGAAGATGAATATATAAGCAATCAAGGAATACCGATCGCACATATGTCATTTGTATAGGCTGTATGTACAATTGTCTTTCGAGAAACCAAGTTCTCGCATCTAAATATGTGGCAGTGAAGCACTCAAAGCTATTGTGTGTCGCACAAATACTTCAACAAAAAGATCTCTTTCATCAATAGTCACGCTATGTGATTACATATACATATATTTTTTTAGGAAGGTGGGAAAGGGATACGTTCTTTTCGTAGCTACGTATCACAATCGCTTCAACTAGGAACTCTTGGTCTAGTACATGGAAATTCAAGCTCGATCGCTGTCAATAAATACCAGACGAAAGCCGGGACTAGATGAAGCACATGCTACGATTTGTCACGATTACGCAATTCAAATACCGAATGCAAAAGTTCGATTGATAATACTGTATATGTTAAACATTTAACATTAAGACAGAAGTATACTTCCTCTCTTTTAGAAATCGTTTTTAAAAATAAGTTAAATTGAATATGTCATTAAGAAAGCTAATCGTTATAATATACAAATCATATTTCACTCTTCCGATACAAGCACACAAGTAACTGTTATGATTAACAATTCAATCTAATTCTCTTTTACTAGTCGAACGAATTAATTTCAAATAGAGAAAAATATTTAGAATTTACTAGCATAAAGACTCGCAAGATCGCGTGTCCAATTGATCGCGCCTTGTTGTAAAAACAATTTGTACACAATTCAACGTACGCGCTATATAGTTCCTTCATAGGAGGAACATAAATGAAATGAATTTTTTGTACAATGTAACACATGTGATGTCGAATAAATAGTAAATTGGAAGTGCTATAACGCCAGCCATGGATGATGACGAATGGATTCGCGACTTCGATCTCCATAATCGTATGAGACCTCTACGCCAATCGGTATATCTTCCTTCGCCGTAAGTACGAGATGCGGTATTGAATTGACCTCGACGATCCGCGCGATTAAATTGCCGTTTCTCGAATGGTTCACCAATCTGCCGAGTTTGTCAGTCTCCGCCGTTGCATCAACACTGAAAATCATATACGTCGTCACTCGTCAGCATGTGCACTACAGACCTTTCTGTTCTAATCGAAATTATTATACGCGTAGAGAATGATTATTTTATCGCGATCCAGAATTTTCTTACCAATACTGCTGATTACGATGTTGAAAGTAATACATATAGCATCCGGTATTTTGATCTTGTGCGTACACCTCCTCACGCTCCTTCGCCTCTCCCTGGTTGATCAGCTCGCCAATATATTCCACTACAAACTCGCCTTTAGCAAATTCTCGCGTCGTTATGATACCGCGACCTTTACCCGGAAAGTTTTTGACCTGTAATAGGAGATAAGCTAGAAACAGACAGGACGCGTCAAGCGTCAAGCAGCGAGCAGGAATCAATCAGCGAGGCGATATTTTCTACGACACTGTGAATATCACCTCGCTGATTGGTTTGCTGCTCGCTGCTTGACGCGTCCTGTGTGTGTCTGTTTCTACCTATAGATTACCATAATTTGTTTGAATTGCTTGAAATTTAAACTAATGTGCCAACTAAATCTTGATTATGTATAGGTTTTTACCTCTAAACCATCCTCCATATGGCAGAGCACCTTATTTTCTAGATCACGTTGCTTCTCCTCTAATACAGCCTTCTTGCTCTTTCTTACACTACGACGTACTGGAAAGTAGTCGGTAATCGAATGATTTGTTTCAATGCCTGACAGCTTCGACAAACGATAATTCAAAGACTGATTGGAGGTTGCCTTTTTACGTCCACGCGAAGCCGGCTTTTTCATAACTTGTAGCGGGCTAAGTAATGTAATCACAGATTGCTTTTCCTTGGTAGTAATTGTAGCTGTCTCATCTAAATCTTCCGATGGCATCTTTATTCTATGTGGTGTAGAAGGCGTGTGAACTGGAACAGCTACCGGTGTCTCTAAAAAATCAGTCTCTTTACAAATTTAATTAATTAACAAATTTAATTAATTAATTAACAAATTTATTTATCAAAAATTAAAATTAAAAGGAGAAAATCTGATTGTGTATAAACAGAATAACGATTATGTACCGTCGGTTTTGAATTTTTGTTCTACACAAGGGGTAATCTCCTCCTTCACTTGAACACAAGTTGAGACAGTTTGCGCATTATCGAAAAGATAATGGGCGAGCGGACTTTTCCCTTTTGTAACTTCGGCATTTGAATCCTGCAGCAAATGAAATAACGTTACAATATATGTATATATTTATTTTTCTTTATTCATATAAATATTGATAAAGAAACAATTTAAAATATATACTACAAATTTTTGCGCTATACTTACTTGATTACAAGAGTAAGCTACGTGTATAGAAGATTTGCATGTTTCTAATACGGCCTGCGTTTTGACTGTATCAAATTTATTCGTTATTTGTTTGGTGGTATCCAGTTTGTTCTCGTTTTTCACCAGTAAACTCGTATCATTGTTTTGCACCGGTGAAAATAAAGTTTTTGCTACATTTTTATCTACACCTGGTTTCCGTCTTCCTGTTAATTATTATTAATAACATTTAAGTCTCCGAGCTTGACAAAACACAATGTTAAATATATTATTGCAATCAATAACACATATATTAAAATGTATAAAACACAAATTATATACAATTAAAATCGAGAACGGGCCAAATTCGATCATAGATCTTAATGCTCAATAATATTTTATATGTGTAATTTTTCTAGTTCAAAATATATACATAATGATAAGAAATAAATTTTCTGTATTATGTTATAATTATGCTGTGTCATAAATAATAATAATAATAATAAAGCTGTAAATAAAATTTATAAGCAATTCTAAAGAACACTGTTTAAGGTTGTTTGAACGTCAAAAGTACAACATTAAAGGCAAAAAAAAGAATAACGATCCAACTTGTGGAAAATTATAGGGCAGCTATAAAGCTACGTAATTCGAAAATCGCGAAATATGAAGAAAGTGGAAGGAATGTTAAAAGAATCTGCAAAAACCACAGTCGAAACTGATCTCACTATTCCACGCGGAATCGCTGTATATACAGAACTGACATCCCAATTATCGAACTCCATGTTAGTTTAGAGTTCTAACCCGATGATCTAGGCGATCTAGCCCAGTTCCGCGCGTCGCGGGGCGACGGGATCGGGAACCGTCATCGTCGTAATTGACGGCGTCGCGACGAACGTCCCGGTCGTCGCCTCGCGATATTATCGAACTACGAAAATTCAACGCATCGAAATAGGCGAAAACGTCACGCGCCGTGACGCGGGGGCGGGGCAGACGGGAAGACGAGTCGCGAGAGGAGGAGAGAAGGAGGCCGGGAGCGTCGCTGCGACAGCGTTCAAGATGGTGCGATGGAGGAAGCGAGACCCACAGAAAACATAACCTGCCCCGCGGCCGGTGCGCGATGCTCGAGTGAGAGCGTCGTCGCGCGGCGCGTCCTTACCTCTCGCGGCGCCGACGGCGCGGTTTCCCACGCGGTGGGATGACGCGCGGGTCACCCGCTGCATGACGAGCCGTTGAAGCGACGTGAAGTGAGGCGCGCAACAGCGTCGGAGCAACTGATGTAATTTAAATGGCTGCGGCGACGACGGGCGACGGAACTCGGACGTCCCGTCGGCGTCGCCCGTCTCGTTTCACGAGCGACGGGCCGGCGCGCACGTAGCACCCGCGAACGCGGTTCACGATCACCCACGGGCGTGGGTACGACGAGCGATATCACGAACAACGCCGAGCGAGCGACACGCCGGACGTGCGGCCATGTTGCCCCCGCGATACGTTCCCCGGAGCGACGCGTCACCGGTGATTCCCGGTCCAATAGGAGAGCGAGCCTCCTAGGGACTTTGGTCGGGAACGGAAATGTCCCTAGGAAACGAAGCTTCTTATTGGACGCGCGGAGACCGGACGCGAAACAGATTTTAATATCGCGTTCAACGAATGTTGAAGCATTCATGATGCCGAGTGCACGATCAATAACAAGAAATTGTTTCATGACTGCGACGCGTAAATAGTTAAAGTTCGGCGCTTCGAGAAGGAAGGGCGTCTCTCCTTTAAGTAATTTTGAAAACCTGACGCAAATAGTTTTGTTTGCGATTATCCGTCTTCTATACATTTCAGTTTTTCGTACAATATTCTCGACTGAAAAATTTTTATTGAGATCACAATTGAGAATAAAATTTTTATTGAGATCACAATTGAGAACAAAATTTTTATTGAGATCATAATTGACATCATAATTGAGAATAAGGATTTTCAGTAGGGTTTACAATTATTTATACTTTATCTGTCCTCTGGCCGTATCAAGCCCAATTCGGCGGATCGAGCGCCATTAATTAAAGAAGAAGTAAATAGTTAAATATCTGAAACTGACATGAAATTCAATTTGCCCTAATTTATGCATCATGTAGAAACGGAAATTCTCGATTTTGTTATAAATATTAAGAATATCTAACAGTCTATGGAATTAGAAAATGTATATAAAAATCACATATTATTTGAGCACTAAGATCTGCTATGACCTATGACCGTCGTTGGCCGCTTGTCGATTTAAATTGTGTTATACATATCGCGGTCTTGCTCCAATTATTATTTGAAAAATATCTTTGTTTTTTATTATTATATTTCAGAATTGTTATTAACCTCTTGTATGAACAACCGGACGTACGTCCATTTCCATCAATGTAGATTAACTTTAATCTCGGTTTAAGGCCCTGCGCACAATGGAGGAATATTAGATATTAGGAATAGGAATTAGAATTTTAGAATCAGTTTCCTTAATGAACACTATAGATAAATAATAAGTTATGTTGTGTTTTATGTAACACATTTATGTCTTATATCATATTAATATCCATTATGCATTACGTTCAATATTTATTGAGGAAACTGATTCTAAAATTTTAATTCTTATTCCTAATATCTAATATTCCTCCATTGTGCGCAGGGCCTTACGTTCAATATTCATTGAGGAAACTGATTCTAAAATTTTAATTCCTATTCCTAATAATCCAATATTCCTCCATTGTGCGCGCAGGGCCTAATAAAGGCCCAGACACAATGCTAGGCGATAGCGATAGAAACAGAAAATAATCACAGACAATAGATTTCAACCTATCAGAAACCGTGTATCAATGCACTGTCATTAATACACAGTTTCTGATAGGTTGAAATCTATTGCCTGTGATTATTCTCTATTTCTATCGCTATCGCCTAGCATTGTGTCTGGGCCTTAACTTACTCTTTATCTCTTTCTAATTCTCATCTTTTTCTTGTTCTAAGAATTAAAAAGAGATAAAGAGTAAGATAAACCGAGATTAAAGTTAATCTACGTTGGTGGAAATGAACAACAGACGAGTTCTCCTGTTCGAAAAAAATCTATATATAATTACTTTGGTTATGTGTTATTTATTGACAGTCTAAATAAGCGTTTGATGGATGGCGATAAATAATGAATCATCGAGTTATCGAGACGGGCGGTCATGCGGGGGCGGCGGCGGATGTCGCGGGAATGAAATTACCGCCCGACGACGGCTGGTTGGCGCGCGCGCCGCGCCGCGGCGCGGCGCCACCGGCCGCGCGTAGCGCGGATCGATCGCCGCGCTCGCGAGACGTTATTATTTTTTAGACGGATTTATCGGCGATCGCGCCGCGGGGAGCGATGCACGCGCGGATCTCACCGATCACCGATGCAGCCGGAAGCATCGGGGAACGCGCGGCAACGCGAAATTCGCGATCGCGCGTCGCCGATCGGCGTCCGCGCGCCGAATTCGCCCGGCGAGGCTTCTTTTCTTTTTAGCGCGAATACTTTAAATCGCCTAACGATCAGCGCCGCACGCAGCTGCGGCGTTGCCAAGCGTACGCCCGCCGTCGCCGTACCCCGCGCGTATGTCCCTGAACATGCGGAACCATGGTACGCGACATCGTGGACGAAAATCCCGCGGTCGGTCACTGCAGTCCGGCAATCCCATGGATAATAACAGAGCACTGACATTACCGACTGCCTTTGATCACTCGATACAAATCCGAATATTTAGCCTACACGCAGTATTGATCTCATAATTTACTATTATCTCGATGTTTTTTAGGTATTTATCTACAACCCGCGATGCGGAAATGTTATGTATTTTGGTAAAATTACTGTTTTGCAGTTATCATTCGCGCCTGCTTGAATTATCGTTTCTCACCCTGGCCGCAGTATTTTCCAAGAGGGCGCGACCGCGCACGAAATTCGCTAACCGCAGAAATTTCCATATGACCAGCGACCTTTGGTAGCGTCTCGTCGACGGCGATATAGCAGCTTCGTGTGTCGTCTGGTGTCGTCGTCACAGTCGCATTGTAATCCGCGTATACACGTGCTCGAATAAACAGGTCTGCGTCAAAAACGCCGCCAACGAAGCCCGGCGGTCGATCGTCGATCGTTCAACCGTTCACGAGTGGTTTCACGTAGCGTTTCACTGACGCGAGGGCGCGAGACGACATCTGAAATTTTGGAATCGCCCGTTCGAAATGGTACGTGCACCGAGCAACGAAACTAATACATATTTGATACTTTTTTTTCTGAAAAATTAGCGCCGGTCGTTCAAATCGCAACGACCGGCCTCGCAATTGCGCGGCGTCGGTCCGCGGCCCCTGCTGTCGCGAATATCGATTCGAATCGCCCTCGAAAATTCGTCGCGAACGCCCGAAGCGCTCGCGGGCGATCTTAATTTAAAAATCATGCGGGGAGCCGCGAGAGCGTTCGATCGCGGAAACGCCGATGGAGACGTCGGATTTCCCGCGACGCTCCCGCTTTCCCGCGACTTTTCCCCATTCGTCGCCGTCGGAAAAACAAATCTCGCGCTCCCTCTCTCCCTCCCTACCTCCGGTCGCGGCCGCGCAGCGACCGGTCGTGAAAACGCGACGATTTTTCGGCTCGCGCGCCCTACGAATCTGCCCTTATTCGCCGCCGCCGACGATCCGGCAACAGCGCGCGCCCACCCGTCAGCGCCCGGTGGCGCCGCGCCGCGGCGGCGGCGCGCAGTCCGGACGGGCGCGTGTGTTTTTGTATCCGCGTTGCGCCGCGCGGCGCGCCGTTCCGGCGGTCAAGGGGGGTAGGCCGGGCGGACGGGACGGGATCCAAGATGGCGGCAGCCGTGCAGTCGAGCGAACGCGCTCTCGAGCTGTGAACCGCGCGCGCGTTGCTTTCCGTGGACGACAACCGCGTGAGATGAACCGGCTTGATCGTGGACCGCCAACGTTCGCCACGCTGATCTCTTAGCTCGGACACGACGCCACATGCAGCCGTCGGCGATGCCCGCCTGACGCAGCACGCGCTTCTCGATTCTTTCTTGAACCGGGCCGATAGAAAAAAAAAAGAAAGAAAAAGATATCACGGCTCTCGCTCGTCTCGGGCCCGCGAACATCCTGTCGGCAGTACCAGCGAGATACCTCGCCGAAGCGTCGTCGCCGTCGCCGTCGTTGTCCTCGTCATCCTAGCATCGCCACGCGTCGCGACGAGATAGCGCGCGAGGTCTCGCGGCACTCGGTTTGTCATGGTAGGTTTTTTAATTATCAATTCCGAGAAGTAGAAAGATCCGGAGAAAGAAAGAGGGAGACGGAGGTACATTTCCAAGTCCAGGGCACGCGCTTTCTGGCAAGGGCTGGCGTGTAATCTAGCTATGTACTCATTTCCCTCGTCTAGAGAAACGATTAACCTAGAGCCTTTCTCGTGTGCTTAACGCCCCCCTTTTTTGTCTCGTGTCGAATGGCAGGGATCCGCGTCCTAATGAGTCACCACGCGATCGTATTCATTTGTCTATAAGAATACAAGGAATATCTTGTTGCTTTGAATTTGACATGAATCTGTGTATGATGCATGTTTTAAGATGTCATTGGAACAAAGTGCCAATGAGATTTTGATTGATTTATAATGTCTAGTCTTCAGTTTGGATTTTAACAGAGTATATGCTACAGTTTTATCACGAACGAATGTTCTGTGTAATTGTAGATGGATTATGTTACTTTTGCTATATCTTGATTCTATGATCTTTGCTTTTGTGACTCAAGTGGAATCTGTTGATTACGATGTATTATTGCAGGCAACAAAAAAGTATGATGATGGAGTGAGCGATGATACCAGCGGGAGTGACTTTGATGATGAAGAGGATCCTGATAAAATTGAAGTGCCTGGTAAATTATAAATTTATACACATATTTTATTGTAATAAGATTCTAAGAATTGTCATTTTGCACAAGATGATGCAATTACTCTTGAATAGATAAAATTTTAAAATCTAATGGCTTTACTAGGTGGGGGTAAAGATCTCGCAACTGCCGCTGTAATTGGAAGTATCAAAGATGAGAAGCCTGTGGACTTGCCGACGAATCCTTTGGAAAAAACGCAAGGGGCGTTAAACGGTAGGTCCCATATAATATTTAAAGCAATGCGAGTAGATTTTTATTAGCATTTCTCTTGATTTATCGAAAATCTATTTTTCGCAAAAAATACTGTTAGAATTAAACCAAAAATTTGGTAACAAAATTCCTGGAGGATTAGTTACGAAGACTGCGACACCAGGTTTCGAAATGGTGCGTGTAGGAGGCTCTCAAGGTACCCCACCAGGTTTTGCTGGGACGGGTCAATTGAATCAACTGAATCAGTTAGCAGCTGGTGGATATCCTGGTTTTCCACCAGGATTGGCTCTTTCAGGCTTTAATCCTGCTGCTTTCCTTCAATCAAGTACGTATCTTCTTTTTTTATCGTAATGAATTTTGTGGAAACTTTTCTTCTCGCGGCTTAGCTTTTAAATAATGTTTCTTTTTTGTACAAAGATGTATGTATAAATATTATCTGTGCACATGCATCACTAATGAATTATAAATCCAATTTTATTAATATTATGATATTCATTTAAATTTAATCTTTGTTTATGCACGTTAAATGATAAATGAGAATAAAACAAAAAGAGGATTTTTATGTCCTATATATTTATAAGGATAGTGATATATGATATATTTATAAAGATAATGATGAGAAAAGTTAATATTAAACTTATAATTATAAAAATTTAATCATGGAAATTTTTTATTCTTTGTAATAATTAGATTAATATTGAATTATAATTGCTAATAATTATATACATTAATAACATTACGATAATGTTAAATAAATTATTCCCTAGGCATGGACATGAATGCTTTGATGGGTAGCTTTATGGGTATGCCTGGGATGAACATGGGAGTTAATCCTTTTATTCAATTCCTTAATCAAAGCGGAATTCCTCCCAATTGGTCAGGACTTTCAGGTATTTGCGATATCCTGATAATAATATCCTGACCAAAGGAACATCTTAAAAAGCAAACTCATACTATTTGTAATTTTAGGGAAGACAGTGTCACAGATGTGGATGAATTCAGGTGATCCAACAAAACTGATGCAACCAAATATTCCGGAAGAGGAAGAAGTAGATGACGAAGATATGGGAGTTGCAGAGACTTACGCCGATTATATGCCGACAAAACGTACGATCATTGTTCACCTTAATTTATTTATGCGTTGCTTGCTTTGAATTAAAATCTGTGATAATTAATAGTCAAACTCGGACGAAAACATCCGGACCCGGTTGTGGAAACGGCGTCTTTGTCAAGCGTCGAGCCAACGGATGTTTGGTACAAGGTCTCCATACCGGACGAATCGATACGATCCGGTGCGCTCTCTGCTCTTCAACTCGAGTCCATCACGTACGCTTCTCAGCAGCACGAGCATCTGTTACCCGACGGTACACGTGCCGGATTTCTGATCGGCGACGGTGCGGGTGTCGGTAAGGGCAGGACTATAGCCGGTATCATATTCGAGAATTACCTGAAAGGTCGAAAACGTGCCATCTGGGTATCGGTGTCAAACGACCTCAAATACGACGCCGAACGCGATTTGAAGGATATAGGTGCATCGAAAATAGAAGTATGTAATTTATTTGTATAAATTATGAATATATACTAATGTTGTGTTGGAAGTTTTAATTTCACAATGAATATTAATTACACCTTTTTAATTATTTGAAATAATTATTAAAGATAAGTTGATCACAAGTTGCAATGAATAAATCGGCTTGCAGGTACACCCTTTGAATAAATTTAAATACGCGAAAATCTCGTCAGCTGTGAACGGCAACGTGAAGAAAGGTGTGATCTTCAGCACGTATTCTGCATTAATTGGTGAATCGTCGCAGAGTGGCGGGAAATATAAAAGCCGATTGAAACAGCTGTTGCAATGGTGCGGCGAAGATTTCGACGGTCTGATCATTTTCGACGAGTGTCATCGGGCGAAAAATCTATGCCCTACCGGAAGTTCAAAACCTACTAAGACAGGTTGGAGCAGAATTTTATGCGCAAAGACTTCTTTGAAGCATTTATGTGGGTGGTTTTGAGTTGTTTTATCAATATAAAACTTGTGCAGGATTAACGGTCTTGGAAATACAGAATAAGCTTCCAAAGGCTAGAGTCGTATATGCCAGTGCAACCGGCGCTTCCGAACCTCGCAACATGGCCTACATGGTACGATTAGGTATGTGGGGTGAGGGCACGCCTTTCCCGGAGTTCACTGGTTTTATCACTGCCGTGGAGAAGCGCGGTGTCGGCGCGATGGAGATCGTAGCGATGGATATGAAGCTGCGCGGCATGTATATCGCTCGGCAATTGAGTTTTCACGGTGTTGCCTTCAAGATCGAGGAAGTACCTCTTTCCAAAGATTTCACGAAGGTTTATGATCATTCGGTGCGATTGGTGAGTTATCGTGCAAAGATATAAACACTGTTAACACTTTGTCGTGTCCGCAATCTCACGCGATCTATTTCGATCCTAGTGGGTGGAAGCAATGCAAAGGTTCCAGGAAGCGGCGGAACTGATAGATGCGGAGAATCGTATGAAGAAAACAATGTGGGGCCAATTCTGGTCGGCGCATCAACGCTTTTTCAAATACCTCTGTATTGCCGCGAAGGTGAAGCATGCTGTGTCCGTGGCTCGTGAAGCGGTCAAGTGTGGTAAATGCGTGGTGATCGGTCTACAGTCTACTGGCGAAGCGCGTACTTTGGAACAGTTGGAACGTGACGACGGCGAGCTCAGCGACTTCGTTTCTACTGCAAAGTCAGTGGCGTTTTAGACATTGGAGGGAGGATCTTGGATATAAATGTTATCGTTAATATATTTAACAACGAATTATTTACAGAGGAGTTCTGCAAACGCTAGTGGAAAAACATTTTCCAGCGCCGGATCGTAATCGCATCCAGCGTCTTCTCGGTTTAGAACCGCCAAAATTTAAATTAGACGATGATGATATGGACGGTGCTGGCGGTTCTGCGGGTGGCAGCAAGAGGAAGCCGATCCGGCAAGCAGCGCAGCGTGCGACGAAGAAAGTACGCTCTTGGTCGTCGGAAGAGGAGATATCAGACGAGGAGAGGAACGGCGCTCACAGTTCCGGCTCCGAATACAAATTAAGTGGCACCGAAAGTGAGGACGATCATCACACAGACGAAGAGAGCAACGTCAGCTCCGATTTCAATCCGTTCTTCAGCGATAGTGATTCTGACGTTGGTAAATGGCAAACTTTAATTCTGTAACTTGATCTCCATTTTTCAGTTGAAATTGTTACATTGTACATAATTGGAAAAGGATGTTCAGAATTATATTTCCTATGTCTTTGTTTCTCTAGATCCTTGGGACAGGCGAAAGAAAAAAGGCAAGAAGCAGAAGAAACCCGCGAAGAAACGTTTGAGCACGCAGGATAAAATCCAGTCGATGCTAGTGCATAAACAGTCCAGCAACAAAAATAAACGCAACGGCGACACGGCGATCAGCGGCCCTATGAGCGCCGTAGGCGGAGGTGTGCCTCAGGCACCGCCTAGGGATGCAATCGAGAGAGCTTGCAGCATGAAGGAGGAGTTATTATCGCAAATAGAGATTCTTGGCGACCGGTTACCGCCAAATACACTAGATCAATTGATAGACGAACTCGGCGGGCCAGAAAATGTTGCAGAGATGACGGGTAGAAAGGGCCGCGTTGTTCAAAGAGAAGACGGTGGAATAGAGTATGAGTCCAGATCAGAGGTGGATGTTCCTTTAGAAACTCTCAACTTGACGGAGAAGCAGAGGTGTGTATTCAGTAAAAATTGTTGTATAAAAGTTTCCATTCTTCGCGCACTAATTTTTAACAATTCGTAGATTTATGACATACTGTTGTCTATAATGATCATAATTCAATTAATATTAATCTTCTAAGTTAAATTCGGTATACTATCGAAGATCCTTGTATGCATTAGGTTTATGGACGGAGAGAAGACCGTAGCGATAATCTCCGAAGCGGCCAGTAGCGGTATATCGTTACAGAGCGACAGGCGAGCTAGAAATCAAATGCGACGTGTGCATATCACGCTCGAGTTGCCGTGGAGCGCGGACAGAGCGATACAGCAATTCGGACGAACGCATCGATCGAATCAGGTCAACGCGCCGGAGTATATATTTCTTATTTCGGACTTGGCCGGGGAGAGGCGATTTGCCTCGATCGTCGCGAAGCGTCTGGAAAGTCTGGGTGCGTTAACGCACGGCGATCGTCGCGCGACGGAGACCCGAGATCTCTCGCAATTCAATATCGACAACAAGTACGGTCGTGCGGCTCTAGAAGCTACAATGAAGACTATAATGGGGTTTGTATCAGTTAAAAGTATACTGAAAAATCGTCCGTGCGAAATTTGAGCATTTAACTCGACTTCATAATTTTAGGTATGAGCCGCCATTGGTACCACCGCCTCAGGATTATCACGGTGATTTCTTCAAGGATGTAGCGGATGCGCTAGTAGGCGTCGGTTTGATTTGCAACAGCGAGAGCACGCCCGGTGTGCTCACGCTCGACAAGGACTACAACAACATGTCAAAGTTCCTGAATCGCATCCTCGGGATGCCGGTCGATCTACAAAATCGTCTGTTCAAATACTTTACCGATACACTCAATGCCATTGTGACGCAGGCTAAGAAGACCGGTCGCTTCGACATGGGTATTCTCGACCTCGGCACATCAGGCGAGAACGTGCGTAGGGTGCGACTTTTCCGGTTCCTGCGGAAGCACGCGACCGGCAAGGCACCGACGGAACTGCACGTAGTCCATGTTGAGCGCGGTATGAGCTGGTCCGAAGTCACGGACAAGTTCTCAGAGCTAACTGGGGCCAAAGAAGGTTTCTATCTGAGCCATCAGATCCGCAATGGCAAACAGACGGCCATTCTTGCGGTTGTAGTGGACAGCGGCAAGAAAAAATCCGAAAGCAAGAAGGATCAGCTTTACATGGTGTACAGGTACAGTCGTCTAACATCCCATTGTGCATCCATCGTTTATCACAAATGTTCATGTAGTATATACAATGTTTATATGATTCTTGATGTTGGAAGCTAATGATTGTATATTGTTAGGCCCAACACGGGTTTGCAGCTACGACAAGAGAGTCTAGGCGAATTAGAGAAGAAGTACAAGAAGGTGAGCGCGGATGAGGCTGAACCCCACTGGACGCAACAGTACGAGGCTTCCGTGAACACGTGTTCGCACGCGTATTGGAGTGGTAACTGTAAAAACTCCACTCTCGGCATAGATTGCGAAGTGGGGCTAAGAAGACGTTCCTATAATGTATTAGCCGGTTCGGTTCTGAGCGTTTGGAGCCGCGTGGAGAACGTGCTCGCTGCACGATCCGGGCATAATTCTAAGATGCAGGTTATACGGCTGCGTGCGGGTAAGTCGAGCTTGAAAATTATTATCACTATTCAATTAATGTTCCGATAAGAAAACGTCTGTCAATTTCCCATTTTTGTCCGTGACAGATGAAGGGCTGAAGATTGTCGGGACGCTTATCCCGAAGTCTTGCATGGAGCCGTTGCGTCAAGCGCTCTCCTCTGACGCGGAGAAGACGGAGGAACTAACATTTTAAGCGCTGAGTCTCGTGTCAAGGGTAAGATCACCCTCCTCGATAATCTCCGCGAGTTAATAAAATTACTTTATCGTTGTAGATATGAATAGGACCAAGCGAGGCTCTCGACATGACATAGCATGCCGTGACTGTAGGAAGACCCTCCTTTTCCTAAACCTTTCATCCCAACGCGAGAAGAGGAGTGAATTACGAACGCAGCCGTGATTACGCGTGTCCACATATATTACTTGCCTGAAATCGTTGAAACGCGTCACCAAGTAGATTCCGGATTGAATCTGCTAATTAGCGTGACGAACAAGTAAACGCTTTCGATTAACGATCGACAAGGCTAAGATCACAACTTGCTGCTTATTTCTTTGTCATGTCTATGCAATCGTTCGTGAGAAATTCTAGCATTCACCCGCAGCATACCAACGTAGATTTCTATTTAGATCCTCCCTTTTGTCATCTCCCCATATATATATATATATATATATATATATATATATATATGTATATATATGTATATGTACGTCCCTGCCACACTGATTAGAAGAGGAAGTTTATTTTTTATGTCGCCATTAATCATATTTTCGCCCATGAGATTCTAGCAGACGAACGTAGCGTGTGGCACGTAGTAGAATATACAGATTCTATACTTGTCTCGACTGTGCCGCGAGAGAGCGTAATCGCGTAGAGGAATGACAGAGCACGTATTTTCCTTGTAGGAAATGTGAAGTATAATCAGTTAATAGTCCATTTATAGGAAAGCGTTCAGTTTTAAGCTAGCCCGTAGCGCTAACATCCGAAGAGCATCGACTGTTATCATCGCGATAGCGCCAGTAAATCCGGTTAAATGTGATGACTATCGAAGGGATTAATCGAGCAAGACGATTGAAGCAATCTGTTCTCTTCGGACGTACAGAAGTACAGCTTTGGTTTTTGTTTGGTCGTTAAATCGATCGGATAATTAGAGAGGCGTTACACACACAACATGCGATACACACATACATACTGCTATCGTTACTACTATAGCTACCATTATTACTATAAATTACTGCTACTGCTATTAGTACTAGTGCTCTACCGTTACAAAACTATCATTAATATTACCTAGATCTGGAGAGACGAGGTAATCACATACATAGGTATCGCAGATGTGCTTTTCCAATTCTACCGTAGAACTTAAGACACAACTTACTGTGCAAGTGCCAAGTTATACATTCTTGAGTATGACTTTCTTTTTTTCTTCTTTTTTTATTATTGCGACAGAATATAAATCGGTTATAGAGAATTTTTGTTATATGTATCTATGTTTCGTTCTATATATCGCTAAATGTATTGTAAGAAAAGTCACATTCCTGACACAGGCAGTTACTAATCTTTATATATGTATTATAAATATTATCGATTAGCCTGTTCATAAAAGATATTTATGTATGAAAGTAAAATAAGAAAGTATTTGATATTCCCAAATTAGAATTTTACATAAAATCGGAATTTTTTATTTCTCGGACAAATTAGCCATGTATTTATTTTTTTTTGTGTCTGTATTTTCTTGCGCGATTTTAATTGAAATTGAAGCGAAACGTAGGGATGTCCCGTGTTCGATACCTTCCTATATACCTCAACGAGATATTTTCCGAAATTGTCCGAGACACGACGCCTCGTCTCTCGACGATCTCCACCTATAACTAATTAGCCTTAAAACATTTAAAAAAAGGAAAAAAGAATTAGAGTGAAAAAAATAGTACATACAGCCGATATATTTATATTCAGATGCATAAACTAGCAACCAGTGCGGCCTGCATGTATATTGGATGTAGATTGTCTATTCGTTTGTACGTCTGAACGAGATCCGAAGAACGAATGTGATGATATGGGCGTCGCGATCCATCATCTCTAATGGTATAATAAAAGATGCAGATTTAGAGCGTAGAGTACTGTCCGAACAGTTGAATAGAACCAAGCCGTGATTAGAATCCTCATTTTAGTGATTTAATTCTTAAGAGCGTGCGCGTGATGCGTCTGTGTATGACGAGGGAACGAAAGAGATTCGTCATCCACCTGTTTCCACAGTTATCTTCGTCGCAAAGAATCGCCCCGCGGTCGTACGCAGTAGAAACAATCGCATGGTTCTCCGCGGATAACGACTACATATTACATTTATAAAGGAGAGAGCAACATCCGATTGTAAAATATCTATATAACGAATAACTATCGGTACTCTTTTTCGCGACGATCGGAAAAAGAACGGAGGAAAAGTGCGACATTTAACGTTAGAGACTTATCGTAGATTTAATTCCTTTAGCTGCTATCGATTATTCGTAAAGCGTGATATATTAATTATTATCTAACGTTACTTTAGAAATGCGGAAAGCAAGAGTAGATGCGATTCGAAGATATTAATCGCGTTCCATTCAAAGTTCGGCAATTAATTCAGGAGCAGGATTTTAATTCGAGAAATCGTAACGTAATTTATAAGACTCTGATGAAGCTAAACGAAATGTAAATATATATATCGAGGCTGTAAGAGAGGCGAAACTTTAGGATGTACGGTTTTGTATTCGGTATTTTTTTATATCTCGCTTGAGTTCCTATCTTCCAGACTTATAAATGTGGTATCTAGTACACGTGGAAACAGGCGTCGCGCTTTCTAGTGAAACGATTATTCCTTTTCGTAATGTGCTGTGTTTTTCGCGGATGATTTCCGAGTGAGCTGCGTGTATATATACATGTATAAATGTCTCTGTGTATGTAAAATCAATTCTTACCCGAAACGACGACGATACTCACCGTTTTCGCGTCCGAGAGCTCTTTTTAAAGGCCCCATTCTGCGTTTTATCACGTCGATTGATGAACTTTGTTTTTTTTTTTTTTTCATAACGAAAAACCGCAAAATCAGAATATACTCTTTTCTTTTTATTGTTATCACAAAATGTGTTACCTGACGCAGAATGCAAAACTATTGGTTTATTATACAGATACGAAATATAATGATTTTATCGCAAAATGTGCAAATCCCTGAAGATTGTTCACCAAAACCCACATTTTCTTATAAAGAAAGAAAATTAACCATCACAAGAAAGAAAAATATAAATAAACTACGATGTAATCTTCCCCGCATTCCGTTTCTAGAAACAATTCGGGAAATCAACTAAATACACACAATTAGCATAATTACGAACAAAGATAAAGACTATTTATATTTTAACATTTATTAAGTTAACGTGTCGAACGTGGATGAAAGTTCTGCTTACATCGTATATGCCCACGTCTTGTACTTCGGTATAAAAAAACTATACAGACGAACTTCTTTTCAAATGCAAATGGAAGATACACTTGCTCGACCATTCACGCGACGCACATGTACAATATCTCGCATATCCTATTATACTAAATTTCCTACATGTTTATTAGATCTCCATAATACCTCTTAACGTATGTATATCTTTACTGTGAAATGTGTATTGCAAAAATTCACGGTGAAGTAATCGCTACCTGGAGACGCGATGGAAGTATCTTGGTGTCGTCTAGTGAAAAGCGTACAGAAGCATTAAAAACGTACAGACTCCAATGACGAGACCGAGTATAACGGAATCTCTTCTCTTACGCAGATTTATCCTCTGTAATAGACTGTTCACCGCCGGAAATCGATTGGAAATATCGTTCAATCGGGTTCGTATACGTTTGAACGCCTGTCTCTGAGTCATCAAGTGATCCCGCGTCTCCATTGCTATGCTTATTTGGTCATTGATCAATCGGTCGGAACTAAAAAGGAAAGAAGATACATAAATATATAACAAAATATGAATATCGAAAGAACTTTTTAATACAAGCATATTCAAGATGACATTAATAAGAAATATATCTCAGTCTTATTTATATTATTAATAAAACCAAACTGGCTTACTTATGAATATGTTGGTTTTCCTTAAGATACATTTCGCGCCGATTCAATCCACTCGCACTTTTATAATTGCTAAAATGGACATAAGGTTAATTTAGTTTCCATCAATACGAAATAGATATGCAATATATAAGATAGTCGTACGTACTCTATTTCCTTACGGACACTGCCTAGAAGATCCTCGCGATCTTTTCTAGCCGTAAAGTTATTTCTAATCTTGTTGAACTCCAGCTTGTAGTCTTTCAGTATCTCTTTGTGGCGCTGCATCGTATGTAACATAGCTGCTCCAATTGGCTGCAACTCGCTCATCCTCTCGTTTATGGAGAATAACTGCACCGATCGTGTCTAATCAGTATATCTATTCGCTTGCAAATGTACAGGAGAAGAAAGGAAAAGGACCCACCTTGGAGAGTAGTGTCTCGAGCTCCGACGCCATGTTCTCGAATACCTGTTCCTCGTCCAGGAGAGGAACCTCCTCCGCACTGACATGTCTCGCACCTGTGTTTATGCCCAGCTTACTGAACGCCACTAACTTCGCGTCGATCTCATTCTCCAGGTGTCTCGCCTGCTTCCTCAGATCTGCAACAGCGACTCGCATGACTCAGCTGCAATCTCTATACGCGAGACGTGAAAAAAGTCATTTTAGCAAATAATATTCTTTTTTATAATATAACGTCGCGAGCGAATCGCAAACAATGCAACGTGCGGAAGCACGAGATGATGTCATTATCCGGAATGACGTGCGGATCCCTATCTATCTCTATCCTTCATGACACCCCTCTGGCAATGTAAACAAAGATCGTGGGACCTTTTTTCTCCTCAAATATCTAACGGTACCTGCAAGTTTTGCTGCGTCCTCGGCAGACGTGGCCTTACCTTCCCAGTCGACCGTACCCAGCGAGCTAGCCATTTATCGCGAATCGCAGACGCACGCGCTCGTGATTGACATGTAAAACGTCACATAACACCCTTCCTACGCGCCGACGGTGCCGAACGAGTGGAAAGAAAAAAAAACACAACGAGACCGGAGACCGCCGCAGACTGAGGAAAAGCGCACAGTGACCTCACGATTTGTTGCACCTGCACTCCCTGTGCACTTGCCACATTTTATTAGGGTCCATCATAAACATAGGGTGCGTTTCCACTGAGCGCGTCACGCGTCGCGTCAACCGTAGTTAACCAATCAAAACATCCCATTTTGAAATGGGATATTTTGGATTTTTAAATGGGAAGTTTTGATTGGTTAACTACGGTTGACGCGACGCGTGACGCGCTCAGTGGAAACGCAGCCATATGCTGGATTCACACTGCATCCTACGTCCGACGTACGGGCTGTGTTCCCATTTCCTCTCAGTACTAGTGCCAGTACTGGGTGCATCCAGATGCACAACCGCTCACTGGGCGCTCAGTGAGCTCTTGCATCTGATTGG
>NJRQ01000560.1:1148-12985 GCA_003063805.1 Aphaenogaster ashmeadi
CCATGAATTTCAGGGTAAATTTTAAGAGAAAATTCTCTCCGTGTACTATCTATTTTAAATTTTTTTTCGAATTGTGAATGAAAAATCTCGTCAATTTAAGTTATACTTATAGTTTTTGACACTTTTAATAAAAAAACAAAATATATCACTTAAAAGCATTCATTTAAGACGCGCCAGCGCGTGATTCGGCGCCATCAGTCAGATGCCGATCACGCGCTGGTGATAGATTATATGTTTACAAAATATTGTATATTTACATTAGTTCGACATTAGCTCCTGGCAAAGTATCGTGATTTCAGTGTAGCAGCGAACGTGTTAACTGTTTTCGACTTTTACCATGTTTCAATTTTTGATATTTTCTTATTTTCATATGCTTAAGTAATTATACTTTTTGGAAAGTAAGCAAAAATGTTGCTCTTATTCTCTCAAAACCCAATCCTCTTTCCAATCCTGTTTGAATTTAAAAAAATCGGTCAATTTGTTAAGAAAATATGTTATTTTCTTTAAGACAAGTCATTTTTGCTTTTTTCGGGATTTTAAACAACTTTTTTGGTATTTTAACTTTAAATAAATATAGAGTGTAAAATATACCGTTCTTCTCCTTATTAAAAAACAAAGAGATTTATCCAAATTAAAATCTTTTTACTGATAATAGAAAGGATTGTGTGAAGAAAAGCGCGGGGTAACGTATTACCCCATCCTATCAACAGTGATAAAAGAAGTTTCTATTAGTCTAGGATTAATATATTAAGCAGTTTATTTTTTGCATGAAAAATCACTTTTTATTATCTTGAATCAAATTCCAAAAAATAAAAAAAATGACAAAGGTTACTGCAAATGCTGTAATACGCTGACTTTGCTCCACTGTATTTTTCTTTCTCGCACTAGCAGACAGTCAAGTTGTACGTCTGTAAAACTGTGATGATTAATTATAAGTGAGTCTGTGCAATTCATCACCGGTTTCTTTATTCAACATTTCTCCAGATAATCCAACCAGCTTATTTCAAATTATCAAAATTAATTTGACACGCAATTTTATAAAAGTATTAAATATTTAAATGAATAATAAGAAATCAATCGGTGTATGAAAAATAACCACCATTATTGCGTATAAAGAATCTTCGTACTGTTATTGCAGTTGCGTTACAATACTCGAGCAGACAGACAGCTGTTTTATGTGTTATTGCATCATAATTTCACAAAACGAGATTATTTCTTATAAGTAAGTAGGTATTATCTAATTCGATTAATAAATTTTTATTATCTAATTCGTTTAACGATTTGTGAGAGAGTGTATCGAAGCGATGATTATTTATCGAGGCAGCACGATCTGCATATTGACGTAAAAAATGATAATTATAAATTTTCGCTTTATTAAGATAGAAATGATAATTATTTTCTTAACGATAGCTAGGTTTTTGCAACGCGCTTTGAATTCTTCTTCGATTTAAATATAATTTGCATGTCGTTTCCGGATTGACAGCGGAGATTACTTGAATCGAATAATTCAAGATGATATATTGTTTGTTGACAATATGTGCATTCCACTGAACTTATGCTTTTTATGTATAATGCATGTGCAATATTAAAATTTTAATACATACTAGCTGGCGTTTGTTTTACGCGCGCTTTGCGCGCTCAGGGTATGTGATTCACGCACATTCTTTTTTACTGCTCGGCTTCTAGACATTGCAGTACGATGGCACATAGGCCGGTATTCTTAGTCCATTCTTATTTCAAGACCGTCTTAAGTAACGTCTTAAGACGCTAATACGGCTCTGTGATTGGTTCATGATATCTTAAGATTGTACTTAAAATGGTCTTAAATATAAGAACGGACTATGAATACCGGCCATAGCCTATGTTACTCAGGAAGATCTAAGCTATCCACCAGTGAAAAATTTTTTCAAATCAATTTAGTAGTTTCTGAGATTACCCCGAACAATGGAGCAAACTTTGCTCTTTATACAGGGTGTCCCCAAATTAAATGTCAAAATTTCAGGAGCGTGTAGAGGATCGGGAAAAAATCCTTTAGTAGAGATTTGTTCGTTTTTGCTTCCTTTTGGAGAAAATTACAAAAAACCGGTTTTTTCTTAGTTTATCGATCCTCTACACGCTCCCGAAGTTTTGACATTTAATTTAGGGACACCCTGTATATTGGTATAGATATAAATTTTCTGATAATCTATCGCTTTTTAGTTAGTAATTTTTTAGTTAGTAATAAGTTAATTTTACTGTATTGCGCAGTATCACGTTAAGATTCTCAGACAACACGATGTCCAAAATAAGACATTTTAAAGATATAAAAACATCTTAAAGATTAAAAACATCTTTAAAACGATTTTGAACAATGTGTCTTAAAAATGTCTTATGTGCCGATTTTGGACATTATGTTGTCTGGAGTTATTTATGTCATTCTCGAATTTTTTATCTTTAACGGAATTGGTTGTGAATTGATAGCAACTAACTGTTTGAGGTAGGAAGTGCTTGCAAATCCATTGACTTCCAATTAAGCGGCGTTGCGATATTTAATTCAACAAGTACGGTTATAATTAACACAATTCTTTAATATTTAACATCTTAATTTAATATTAAGGATTAATTTTTTATTCTCGTTAATTTAATATTAACAACAAGAAGTATACACGGTGGTTCTATTCAAGATTATATGAATCGTCTCACTGTTATTCCACACGAACTGAACTTTGCTGCGCGTGAATTTGGAGTGAGACACTACCGTATCCCCAAGTAGAACAGAAAGTCATAATAACGTCAAAATGATGCTAAAATGACGCCTTTCACATCATTTTGAAGTCATTTTGACGTCATCATGATTTTTTGTTCTTCCTGGGTCTCTTGATCCGTATCTCGTTAAATGTTATTCTAATACCCAATCAGGGTAGATGCAAATATTAAGTTAGCGTCAGACTAGCAATTCGGATAAAAATCACAAAAGTTGAAATAAATAGTTGTCGGATTCACGATAAATCATGAATGAATTATAACTCATATATGACGAATTATGCATGACGAATATAGTATGGAAGATCCACATTGACAAACGACAAATTTCCGAGAATCTCATACACTGTCTGTCCAAAAAGTTCCGGGACTGATTTTTTTCCCGGCCTATATATAAGTTATGCCATCCGTTGGCCAACTGGATAATCTTTTAATAGCAACACTCAGCTATATGCGTGCATTTGGTTATCCAGTTGCGACCACTCTGTGCTATGTACTAGGCTTGTGAATTCTTTTTGTTTTTTTTTGGTCTGTCAAAAAAATTGTGATAGAGCAGTGATCAAATTTAATTTTAAAATCGGTAAAACTACGGAAACATACAAGTCCATGAAAATTGCTTACGGGGATGATTGTTTATTACGTTCGAAAGTGTTTGAGTGGTACAAACGATTTAAAGAAAACCGAGAGTCACTTGAGGCTGATGCAAGGTCCCATCTGGGCCCCTCCACAAGTTCGACAGACACAAACATCGCAAAGATTCGTGACCTCCTGCTCTCTAACCGTCATTTCACATGCAGAATGATCGGAAAGGCCGATTTTAAAATTAAATTTGATCACTGCTGTGTGCTCCAACACAATTTGTTTGACAGACCAAAAAATAAAAAGAATTTACAAGCCTAGTACTCAGCACAGAGTGGTCGCAACTGGTTAACCAAATGCACGTATACAGTTCAGTGTTGCTATTAAAAGATTATCCAGTTGGTCAACGGATGGCATCACTTATAGGCCGGAAAAAAAATCGGTCCCGGAACTTTTCGGACAGACGGTGTTATGAAATTACCCAGCAAACTGTCTGCAATATGCTAGCAGATTGGCAGCAGATTCGATCAGAAAAATGCAACAAATCCGGTATCATATGTGTCCGCATTAAGCTCATGTTTTGCCGGCGGATCTTGCTAACAAAATGTAACAGCAGATTTGCAGCAGAAACCAAACAGAATCTGTCGAACGCAAACTCTGTTGTATTTCTGCTGCTAATCTAAGTCAATTGTGTAACAAATATATCAAAATATCTGCTTGATTTCTGCCATCAATCTGCTATCATATTTTATTGGACAAACTTTGCTATATTTCTGCCATCATTTTACCAGCAGCATTGTATATGTCAGGTTCTGTGTCAAATCTGCAGACTTTTTGCCGACAAAATTTGTAGCAGGCATTTTGCAAAATCTGTTCTCGACAAACTTGGCTAACTAGGTAAGAACAGCGAACTACGAACTACGAATTACGAATCATGAAACGCACATAGTCTGACGCAAGCTTTAGGAGGAATTTAAGAGTTAATATTCTCATCAAATCTTGCTTAATGTTAACATTTTCCAAATGAATTGTTTATCGTTATATTTCAGATTCACGATGGTGTTTATGGAGTTAATCGTCGTTGCCCTGAGCATTGCGTACATTTATTATAAATTTGTGATATTCAATTTCTGGCGCAAGAAGGGTGTTTTTTACATCGAACCCGTAGTACCAACTGGAAATATAACAGATGTTTTAACTGGAAAAGTACATGTGGGCGAGTATATCTCTACGTAATATTAACATGCAAATATACAAAGTCAGCCATTTGTCCCCATCTCAAAAATTTTTTCTACGCTTTTTATGAAAAGGCATTTCAAACAAAAATTACTTTATACTAAGGACGAAATATAATGGTAATACCAATTTGATCTTAGATGGCGTTTTCAAACATTTCAACATGATATTTGAATATTGCATGACATGATATTTGATCCTTTTTTGAAATGCTTTTTTACATGAGTCTCCTTGCTTCTCATACATATAGAAATGCACGATAAATAATTATAAGATTTCATTCGTAACTATAAGATAGAAAACCATTCGCTCGTGCCGTCGTGATTTTACGATAGATAACGAAACGTTTTCTGTTGTAACTTTACGATAAGATACATTTTGATGAATCATCCATCGTTGATGCATGATTAATATTATGGATTTTTTTCGTAATTGTACGATAGAAAACTTTGAGTTTCCTTTATTATGAATACACAATTGATTACGATAGATTTTCAATCATTTTTTCTCGATAAATTCCAACAAAACGATAGAAAACAATAAATTACTATAAGAATTCTATTGTATGCCAACGATTGAATCCGCTTTCAACAGAGAATGGAAGAAAACGATAGGAAACGATAACATTTCTGTCGGAAACTAAAATGTGAAACGATAGATTACGATAGGAAACGATAAGATTTTTTGCAAATCGTATCGGTTCGTTTTCTATCGATTTTTAAAATCAGGGATTTTTATTTGAAATAAGAAATCGCGGTATTAATTAAACGAAAGATTTGTTTATAGGCATACTTTTCCATGATGCTTATATGAAATATAAAGATCACCGCGCACTTGGAATGTATACTTTTTTCAAACCAAACTTGGTAATCACTGATCTCGATCTTATTCGAACGGTGTTGACAAAGGAATTCGGGAGTTTCCATGATCGTGGAATATTTTGCAACGAAAAGATCGATCCATTGACTGGAAATTTGTTCTTTACGTCTGGAAAGAGATGGCGAAATATGCGTGTCAAGATGACACCCACTTTCACGTCGGGAAAAATAAAGCAGATGTTCCCGATCATGAAAGAATGTAGCGAAGCACTCGCAAAACATCTGGAGAACAAAACACAGATGAGAGATTCCGTCGAAATGAAAGATATGTTTTCAAGGTAAATTCTTTTTAAAGGAACTATTATTTAAACAAAATTTTTCGAAAGACAAGGAATAGAAGACAAGAAACTCTTTAATTTGAAAATGAAAATTATTAGTGTAAACATTAGAGATAGGAAAGAAATAAACAATATATGTTTCTTATAAAAAATTTTTCATTGATTTGGCATATTTTCTTGCTTAATGAAAGAACGATCTTTTGCACAATTATATTCCAGTAGAAAAGATAATTAAAAATCATACATTCTTTGGTCAATTATAAATAAAAAGTTTATTTTAAAAATTAAGTATAAAAAAATGTAAGGTTGGAAATTTAAAAAATTAGAATATAAATGGTGGCCTCCTTCGACATTTTCATTGAGGAAAAGTTGTCTTGTATTAGATATGGTTAAGAAATTAATTTTGGAGCAATTTGTATCTAAATATGAAAGACGTAAAGGAAGTTAAAAAGTATACTCAGTGACATGGAAAATGCAACACTCAGAAGGAATGGCTTAATTAAAAATATTTTTGCATCGTATTATGGGGTCTCTAAAACAAGTAAATGATTAAACTTTCAGTTGAAAATAACGAAAAATTAGGGAGGTTACTTTAATAATGTGTTGCCCCACCCCTGTTAGCTACACACTCTTTGAGTCGTCTTGGCATGGATCGAATGAGATGATCAATTTCTTCTTGGGATATCTCATCCCAAACAACCTGAATCTCATGACGAAGAGCCTCCAAAGTTTGTGAGGGATGGGGTAAATTTGTGATTCTCCTACCGATGATGTACCATACATGTTCGATGAGCGAAAGATCTGGACATCTAGAGGACCATGGTAGCTTGCGATGATGTCCCATGCATGTTCGATGAGCGAAAGGTTTGGAGATCTGGAGCTACCATGGCCCTCCAGATCTCCAGACTTTTCGCTCATCAAACATGTATGGGACATCATCGGCAGAAAATTCACAAATTTACCCCATCCCTCACAAACTTTGGAGGTTCTTCGTCATGAGATTTAAGTTGCTTGGGATGAGATACCACAAGAAGGAATTGATCTCATTCGATCCATGCCGAGACGACTCAATGAGTGTGTAGCTAACTGGGGTGAGACAACACATTATTAAGGTAACCTCCCTTATTTTTCGTTATTTTCAACTGAAAAATTATCTAGATGATTAATAGCAAATATCAAAAATTTTTTCAGCATATTTCAATAGAGTATTTCAATATGCCACATTTTTTTAGATAAGTTAAGGTCCAGATACAATGCTAGGCGATAGCGATAGGAACAGAGAATAATCACAGACAATAGATTTCAACCTATCAGAAACCGTGTATTAATAACTGTGCATTGATACACGATTTCTGATAGATTGAAATCTATTGCCTGTGATTATTCTCTGTTCCTATCGCTAACGCCTAGCATTGTGTCTGGGCCTTTACTGTCTCACTTTGTTTTTTAATAATCATGACCGTTTATATAACAGTATTTAAAATGTGTTACAAAATTGAATTTATTCTTTTAAAATTTCGCAAATTCGATAATAAAAATAAATAATTAATAATAAATTCTTAAAACTTATTAAAAATTATCTGTCAAATTTACCAATAGATATTCAATGGACGTTATTATGTCAACGGCTTTCGGTATCAAATCTAATTGTATTGAGGAACCGTATAACGAATATCGAATGCAGGGGAAAAGAGCTTTGAAGTTACATCCAATTTGGATTGCTCTGACTATGTTCATGCCGAAGATTATGGATTTCTTTTCCATCCCCTTCACATACCGATGTATCACTAACTTTTATATGAATATGTTTCGAAAGAATGTGGAATACAGGCAGACTCAAAACGTCGTCAGAAATGACTTTATGAATCTGCTCATACAACTCATGGAGAGGGGCTATGTTGATCCTGACGATGAGAAGACTACCAATATATCATGTTAATACACATATTTTATGTTTATTTTCATATTAATTAAAGTTTATAATATTTGTATATTATATATATATATATATATATATATATATATATATATAATTAAAATTTATAATATTTTTATAATAATTTATATTAATTTCTTATGTGTCTTAAAAATATATGTATATTATCTCGCGTTGTAGTTTTGTATAAATCAGATAATTAAGATTTCTTCTTAAAATGTTTCTACATGAGATTATTAACAAACACTATGTTATTTTTTTACCCGCAGCAACCGTAAATAAACTTACTATGACAGAAGCTACTGCACAAAGTTATGCCTTCTTCATAGCTGGCTTCGAAACTTCCTCGTCGACAGCGACGCTTGCTCTATACGAATTAGCTCAACATCAAGATATGCAAGATAAAGTTCAGAAAGAAATCGATGAAATATTGGCAAAGCATGATGGTCTGACCTATAACGCTGTAAACGAGGCGACATATCTTCACAAAGTAATAAATGGCAAGTATATTATTGCATTGTGTTTTAGCTTATTCGGAGACGCAATTTTCAACAAAGGCGAAAAATTGTATTACACACATGAAAATCGTTATTTATGTTTAAATAAATTGTTAGTATTCTGGAAGAGATACATCTTCATACTTTTCTTTTATATATTGCAGAGACTATGAGAAAATATCCAGCTCTTCCTATCCTGAATCGCATATGCACTAAGGAAATAGATTTACCGACAACAAACATTCGCCTACCTGAGGGGACATTAATAACTATACCGGTGCTTGGGCTGCATCGAGATCCGTCGATATATCCAGATCCGGATAAATTTAATCCTGAACGATTTAACGCCGACGAAGTTGCAAAAAGACATCCTTATGCTTATTTGCCATTCGGAGAAGGCCCACGAACTTGCATTGGTGAGGATATGAATTAATCTATTAATGTATCTAATTGATATATCAAGCCACTGTTTACAAGCTATTTTTGTAATTATATTTATACTTATCAATTCGATCACTATGTAAAGATATCCGTCTCGTATAGAGTAACAAGGTCTAGATTCGAACCTTGGCTCTTTGTGTATGTCTATCTTTTATGATATTGCATTTAAATTGACAATAGGCCTTTCAATATTTACATTTCAAAATCCTTTTTAATCATACTTAAAACATATATTTTATATTTGTAGCAAATATTTTTTATTAGTTAAATATAATAAAATTAACAATAATAATGATAAATAAATATAAATAATATAATAATGAAAAATAAATATTAAAAATATTTTTTAAATATTATATTATTCTAACAGCAATCGCTGAATCAATTACGCGAATGTTTTACCAAGAAATTTTAAAAAGATATATTTATTTTGACAAATTATATTTAATTTAAAAATGTTAATTTAAGCATCGTTTCTCTCTCTCTCACCCCCTCCCTCTTATAAAAATATTTAATTAATAAATTAATAATTTTGTTTAATATAATTTTTATGTGGTTTTCCTACATAAAAGAAATAAGTAAATATTCATTAGATTGTATCTAAATAAAGCTTTGTAAAGTCTAGACTAAACCATTATAAAAATATCTCGTGATTCATATATTATTATCGTTAATTTTCAGGTGCGCGATTTGGTTACTTGCAAACGAAAGTCGGACTCATGTGTCTTCTGTTGAAATACAAATTTAAACTTCACCCCCGAACTCCGGTTCCGCTTATTTTCTACAAAAAATGTCCCGGTATCGCATCGAAAGACGGTATACACCTTATTATCGAGTCACGATATAATAATTGCACTTTTGCAAATTAAAAATATTTTAGTTCGTAACGTATTACACCTTATTATCGAGTCACGATATAATAATCGCACTTTTGCAAATTAAAAATATTTTAATTCGTAACGTATTAAAAATATATATGTTAAGAGATATTATATTAATTATATTAGAAAAGATATTATATTATATTAAATATCATACATGTCTAGAGAGTAATCATGTTAAAACACAAGCGGATACATTTGACGCTAATTTATTTAAATGTTTAATTTATTCTTCTATCTGCTTGTATACTGCTAACATATTGTATACCAGGAAGGTTTTATACGTTTTTAAACTTCTTAAAATGTTTAAAATATACCTATTAATTTTTATATTTAATTTGTTTGTGATATGTATATTTATAATATGTTTGTATAATTCTTTGTTAAATTATTGTTAATATTTCTTGTAATGTCCGATATCTTTTTATAAAGAATACTATTATGTTATGTATACAAAAGATGATGTACAGGAGAGGCTAAAAAGCTTGGCAATGAGCTTCTTCGATGAAGGAAAAAGCTAACACGATATGACAAATGCCTCAATTTATGTGGCAAATATGTAGAAAAGTAGTATAATATATATGAAACAGTTTGCAATAAATATATCTAAAAGAATTCTTTAGACAATTTTTTACACCCAACCGATTCTTAGTTTTTGGGTACGCCTTGTATTTAGTAAGAATTATATCACTAAAGATGTTTATGTAGAAATTTGGTAATTTTTTGTGGGAAACTTTTTTAGCGCTGTATACTTTATAATAAAAATACCAAGAAATATGTATGTGTGTTTGTTTTTATTTTGTATCATTTTAAAATACTGTAGGTTCATCGTGTCCACCTTGTAAATGTGGATACAATATCAGAATTTTTCCGAATGTGAAAACTTTTATAGAATATTGGTATTATAATGACAAAAAAAGAGATATAAAGTCAGTGATGGAACAAATAAATTCTATGTAATTATATATTATAATTAAGCTACACATACACACATGTATGTATATTACATATATGCATATATATATATATATATATATATATATTTTTAATATCAACAAAATGTTTAGAATCATACTTACATAGTTGAATCAAAGAACTGAATATTGTCAAATACGTCATTAGATGTTAAGACATCCATTCCATTTAACTTCTCAAACTCAGAAAATTTATCCGCTACACTGTAATATTTATTTTTAGAAAATATATCTATTATCTCCATATGAGTAATTAAGAATATTTAAAATTATTAAATAAACAAGCTCGACTATTTATACAAATAAAACTATAGTGTAATTTAGGTCAAAGAGATGAGCATTAAATTCAGATGAAATTATAAAATTAACGAAAATTAATAGGGCATAAAGAGCCAAGCTAGATCTTAGTGCTAATAATAACATAGAATAAAGTCAAATATAAATATTATATTCATAAATAAAGTTAAATTCATTATAAAGTCAAATATAATATTTTATATTCATTATTTTATGACACACAAGACACCCTCGATATGCTTGTTCTGGGAAATTTTTATATATAAGGGAGATGACAATTTTATACATTTGAATTAGTGTACTTGAAAAGGACCCAAACCAAGGGTCGAAACGTCGTGATAATATTTATTTTGTAATAAATTTGGCCAGTTGTTGTCGATAATCGAATAATATTGTCAAATATAAAATTTAATATACGTTTCGACCTTTAATTAGGTCATCTTCAGTATGATTATATTAAAATCGCACGCATGCTGTATAAAGGTGTTCTTGTGGCGGTGTCGAATATGTCACAAAGAAAGCCGTTAGATATTGAAGAGTCGATAATAAAGGAGACGTGATTCCATATATTCCGTTGTCGATAGTGCAAGATGTCATCGTGTCAATTTTATAAAAAGGGAAAACTAAAATAAGACAATTACGAGTTTACGACAGTCTACATTAATTAGAATAAATAATAAATAAATTAGTCATGAAATTGGAAAAGTCTACAGTTAAAAGTAAAAAACTTTGAGAGAATTCTACCTTATGAGATTAAAATTAATACTAACTGGTATAACCCATGTTGCGAGAAAATGTTTCATATAAAGAAATAAAATAAATTGAACAAATGATATTAAGACCGATTATATTAAACAAATATAAATATGAAAGAAAGCCCCTATCGGTCACGGCGGATCTTGGTGCCTAATAATAATTATTTTGTGAATATTCCTGCTCATGCGAACTAGTTCACATAGAACCAAGATCCGTCGTGACCGATAGGGGCTTTCTTTCATACTTATATTTGTTTAATATCATCGGTCTTAATATCATTTGTGTAAAGAATTTATTGCGAAAAATATTACCTCAGCCAGGATTTGAACCTGGACCTCCCTG
>NJRQ01000560.1:15056-29591 GCA_003063805.1 Aphaenogaster ashmeadi
ATAGAATGTTCGTCTTAATCTATTTATTATAATTTATTAACACCTGAAGAGGACCAGAACCAATGGTCGAAACGTTGTGAATTTTTCAAATAAATTTTGGCCAGTTGTGTCGATTACATCTAATATACTTTCTTGTTAAAAAAATCTTTTTGGTAACGCAGTTTTTCAATAAAATATCTATTTCAAGATGAATGAAAAATTTAATGCATACCAAGATTATTTTTTTAAATATTAATTTTATTTTGGGAATTGTTTTAATTTAATTACATTTGTATTTTACAGATTAACGTCGTATACTGCAACTTCGCTGCTGCGCATCGTACCAGTGAATCTTGTGAATTATCTTTTATTTTAATTTTAAAGTAATGGATTTGTAAAAAAATATTATATATAAATATAACGTCATAAAGATCTATTGCTTTAAATCAATTTAAAAATAATTTAAAACAGATTAATAATGTACATGCAAAGCTTATCTATTTCTTCATTCTTTTAATGGAATGGAAAGAGAGATTTGGTCGTCTTATACGAAATTAAATATATTTGTAAGAATAAATAAAAAAATGATAAAATATATTTCGCAAATAGCAACAATTGCGTGACGGAAAAAAAGCGAAAATTCACACTTTGAAATCGTGTATTTCCAGTACCAAATATCCAATACATTTTTCTTACAATTACATTGCGAAACTTAGATAATTTTGAAGTTAACATTCCGACAATAAGAAATATGGTAGATTCAGAAGAAACAGCTGTAATTCAAAAATAAAATCATATCGAAAAGACATACATCTACATTGTCGAACATGCAGTAAATTAATAAATCATCGACTCGATAAAACTTATCGTATTTCATACAGAAAGTATCTGTATCGGCTTACAAATATCTTAATTGTATATATCTATCGGTGGATTAAACATGGATAATAAAAGTATCGATTAACGTAGAATTCGTAAAGTACGCTGCTATAACTATTACTATATCGTATCGCGGTAAAGATACATCTAATGAGTTAATCTAACGTTACAAACTAACGGGGGCGATAGTCGAATGGACGAGTTAAAGGACCGAAAAGTTATAATCGACTAACAACGTTTAACTTATGTCAATCTACTTGCAATACGTGTGGCGCTTCTAATCTTTTATAATCTCTTTTTTTCGAAACTTCGCACGTACAACTCCCATTTCTGTAGGCCTTAAATCTGATATTTAGGATGACTCATCGTATTATCGTTTAATGACATTTATTTATTGTATTCAGAATAATTTTGTCTTAGGAAAAATGTCGAAAGATTAATAACTTTCGAGCAATAAATGATCAAAAATTAGTTTTTAATGAATTAAATCCAGGGCTGAAAGTAAAGCTTTAATTCTTTTTTCAATTTATCAAACTTCAACGCGGATTTGTCATCTTAGAATTAGTTGCAAAGATATTTAATACTGGAGATTAGAAGTTTATAATAAGTGATATTTCTCATTGAAAATTATAATTGATCGAATGAATTTATAAAAAAGTTATTAATTAAAAACTGATGAATCGATGATGAGGCATCCTGTGCTTCATTGGCACACACAACTATAATACGAGTATATAAGTTCCGCGTAAAACTCGCAATTTCAGCGAAATTATTTTGACTGCAATAACACGAGACTTTTTTGGCAATTTGCTATTTCAGTTCTATCAGGAATAAAATTCAAATCAAAATGTTAATGTCGAAATCTTAATATAGTAATGTTAAACAATACTGTTGTACTATATATAAATGTATAACGCGAATGTTAGGACAAACTTATAATTTACAGGTTTTAATAATGATTTGGGAACAATACATACTATCACGTAAACTGCACTTTATATATAGTCACTCTTTCTGATTAAAAATTCGTTATCCTGAGTTTGACCTCTCATTTTTATACGAAATTATGCGAATATAACAAATTTATGATCCAGTTATAGAAAATGATATAAAAGAAAACAATTTTGTCTTTGATAAATCGAATGATTATTAATCAAGTTCAGTTAGCATACGTATACAGTTCGCATTTTTTTTAACACACATAACTTTTAGATTCGAATTTATACGCGTACATACATGTTACATGACACGTTACATGGGAGATTGAAATAAAAATAAACATCATAATTCTAATTGCAAAATTCATTTATTTTGCTCTACGAATGCAGTCAAAATTCAGAAAGAACAGAATTTACTGATTAGTTCTGTACAACGCATACCTTTTGGGACTGATATTCTTCAGCAAACATATATAGGGATCGATAAGCGCGATTGATGTGTCGCAATCAAATATAAATTAGAAATTCAAATCAAACTATATATCACTCGTGTTTTCATAATCTAACGTACACACATGGATATCTATGAGAATACCATGAAGAATAGTAATCATAACTATAACTTTCCCTCGGGGGGAGAACGTAAAGTGATTCGTTGAAAGCATAAATGAAAAGAAAAAGAAAAGAAAGGGAAATGCGATGGGCTAGTAGGAACAATTGAGGAGTGGAAATCAAATACCGGCTAAGTCCAAATACCAACGATATTCTGAGTTCCAAAAAAAGATATTTTAAATTCTTTGTGTTTAAGAATGATTATTATTTTATGTCTTAAGATACATAGAATCACAAATTACAAAAATCTTCAAAAATGAAGTATATCGTGAAATTTTAGCTGTCATCGGTGCAATCATTGTAAATTAAAAATTTCCTCAGTTTTACATGCAATGAGCAAGAAATATTTAGATACTACGTTATATATATTATTCAAATTGCATAGATGGCACAAATTGTTCTTGTTTTAAACATATATGCATATATGTTTAAAAAAAGTTTTCATATATGCACATCAGTAATATTCAGAAGATTAATGATAAATTAATAAATACGTATAAAAGAAACAAATTTTATGAAGAAAAATTTTTAACTTTAATTAAAAAATTTTGTTAATATTTGATTTCCACTTTTCTCCCCCGTGGGGATATCTATTCTTAAAAGTTAGAAAATATCGATGAAGTCCTTACGTCTCTCCTACAATTATATTGATGTATTACAGATAATATAGCCAATGAATTACAAACAATATCGCTAATGAATATGGTGAGGTTACTCTTGTTAATAGTCCTACGTTGGATTTTTTTATTCGATCGTCTCGCTCGTATAATTTTAACGCTTTGGAAAGACGGCAGTCACCTGTGGGTTACGATCATAAAGGCGTGATGTTACAGGATCCTCATTTCTATTTTTCGTCAGAGTCGCAACTGGTAAATCTATTGCTAAATCGCGAAACTACGGAACCGCGTTGCACGTGTCGTCTTAGAGAACGGAACATAATCTGAATCTTAATAGTAATAGAGATTGATATGGGTTTTAATCGAGCCATTTTTGTATAACAATGAGGCAGTGTTACATCGGGTTTTGCTCGTTCATGGTCTTTTATTGAATTAAAATCGTGTTTGGGCCTTCATCTCAAACTATTTCAAGAAATTCCACAATAGAGGGAAATATGACAATAAATAATATAGTAATATTCACGTTTATAATAAAAAGATATACCAATTTTAGAAAATTGATTCAAATTTATGACACCGAATATCATTTTTTATGAAATCATTTTTTTCCAAAAGCAAAAATAAAATTGAGATCTTGAAGATCTTCTCAGAGCTATCTACTACTGGAAGCTCTGATTACATAATAACATATACAATTATGTTGATATTATTTTCAAATTACTTCAACAAAATTCGAGTTAATTATCAAGATATTTGATGGTAAAAATACATAAGTTGTGTAAAATTTGACTTTAAAAGATTATCTAAACTTTCGTCACTTGTTTTCTCTTGTTTTATTGGGTTTTATGAGGTAGGCCCGAACGCAATATGGTTGATCTTCGAATCAACTCCCAAGTTAAAATATCAACAAATTGTGTCTTAACACCTTCCTCATTTCGTACTATTCAGAGTTCGACAAATTAGTTCGATTGTCGTTAGAATTAACACGTTCAATGCCGTATGGACTTTAATAAATTGTTGTAGAAGCCTAATTAGATATTGTACATTCTAAGAGATTATAAGTCTTTTTTTTCTTCGTCGACCCAATCTCAAAGACTCACAGTATCACGCTTTAAGCGGTCTCGTTCGAAATAAGCGCTTCCCTGGGTGCTGGAAGTACTATTCAAGATTGTAAGTCAAATGTAAGTAAATACTATTTTTTTTTATTGACAACATATGCAAATATTTAAAGTCATTATATGTGTACGTTAATGAAACGATCAGTGGCACGATCGCCATGGCATTGAACGTGTTAAAAGATTACACGACGTGATTGAGAATAGAGCGTGGCTCGTGCTCGAACGTGTGATCAAGATGTGCGCTTTGGTCTTCTCGACTATTGACGCAAAACAGTAGTATGAATGATATCATGGAAGTGATGATTCAGGCGATGTCGTGAAAGTCAGCCGAGAAGGGGCTCAAGCACATCGTCACCTCACCTTCGAGCTAACTTGTGTCGTAAACCATGGCAGTTTTTGGCTTTCGTAGTGTGCGATAATATCAACGATCAGTCAATAGATAGGAAGAATTCGAAAAGCTTGTATCCTGCGTTTCTTCTCGCTATTTATTTCCCAGTCAACCTGCACGATTATAAGGACATAACACCTGCCATTCTTGTTATTTCATACATCGATTTTAAAATCGTTATAAAACATGTACACATTCGATGGAATGGATAAGTGAGATCAAATCACTTATCCGTGCCATCGTACGTTTACATCATACATGTGAAAAATGATTCGATCACTGATCTTAGACTATCGATGCTTCGATGAATGTAGCAGAAAGTATGAGAGTTCGTTTTTGTCTTGACTACTTTTAATGAGTAATATAGTGGCGAGAATAAAACAATCTGTTGCAAGTATCAAACCGTCCACACCATTTCGAGAAGACGACTTATAAATAAAATATGCGAGGTCTGTCAAGAGAATATATCGTAAAATATCAAACTGTGCTTGCTCTCGTATTGGTTCTCTGTGTTCGCTCCTGTTACATACATATTAGCGTAGACGTACGAGACACGTCGCGTTCCTTTCGTCTCATCGCGTCTCCCTAGCATAGTCGGCGAACGTAATGTAAAGCAAACAACGCGAAATCGTCTGTCGATCTATAGAAGTCTCCGGCCACTTCTGACCTCTGACTGACTTCGACTAGACGCGGGCACACTAAATCCGAATAAAAATAATCGCAACGGAATATCACCCGACGAAGACGATCGCTTTCGCGTATTGATAACAACGAATCGTTTCGAGCAACCTATGTCTATCAATATTCTTAAATCACAGTCAATTTAACAGGAATGGACATAATGTGAATAGCGTTAAAAATAATAGTAATCGATTCTCTGCCGAAAGCGCGATTTCTCTTTAACCGCTATTATTATTATTATTATTATTATTATTTTCTAGTATTGTTTCCATACACGTTTTAAAATCATGTCGAGCATCACAAAAATGAGCGATAGTCTACACGTAATATGTCGTATTATCGCTTTGCATGTAATCTAACAGCGTTTTCGATTGCAGTAAGTTTGAATCGATCCAAGATCGATTAAACCAGAATGTCATGAACTCGTGTTCGATTGGAAATTTGTAAAAGAAGAAAATATGTGAAATATTATTATTAGACTTATCGCGGAATAATTTTTGTATAATTTTTTAAGAAAGATACCTTTCTTAAAAAATTAAACTTTTTGAACGTTTAAATATGATTATAATCAGTTTGATTATAACTCTAGAAACTTAAAGTAGAGCATGTGACATTATTAATCGATCTTGGAGCGATCAAAATCTACTGCAGTCGAAAACGTTATAAGTGGCTAGCTGATACAAAACAATTATTTGCCATTATTTATCTACCTACAGCAATTTCATATGAACTATTCTGCACATCAAAAACTACTACACATAAAATTATATATATAAAAGCATAAATATTTTGTATGTGAATATTATCATATTTTTTGCGCAATATATATATATATATATATATATTAGATGTTATCAAAGTGCATATATTTTGCATTTTGCATTCAGATACTTACATTTGAATATTTTCATGTATAATAGCTTTTAGAGTACATTAGTGCGAAGTAATGCAAGTGATTAATTTGCTATTAGATTAATTGTAAAGCGATAATATAAATGCATTCCACGCGTGCAGACTTTGTAACGCAATATTAATTTATAGGAATGACAGAGTAAATCTACGAATCGATATGCTCTTCCGCGAGTATTTTCAAATTACACGATTAAACATAGAAGAGAGTGAATCCAATTGATTACGTGGCTTTTTCAAATTGTAATTACTTGGCTAGTTTATTCAAGTAACCATCTAGAGCCATTCGCTTCTAAAACTGAGCAGCTGCGAACTAAATCGCGAAACTATAGAATATAAAAAGTTAAAATATGCTCTTTTAGGCTCTTTGACAAATGTTTCGCGACATTAGCTAGTTAACAGTTCCGTATTGCAACATTTATTTAAAAAAAAGTACATTACGCGAACCATGTTAGGCAGACAAAACGATGGCAGAAAGCGTATCGATGCAAAAAGTCCTAATATTAAAAAATTTTTTATAACCTTATATAACAAAAACGCGAGCAAAATTAACGTAATTGAGTGAAGCTTACTGTGCGATATATCTACAATTATTTAGACTTCAAATGCATTGTTTATTAATTCACAAAGTTAAATACGCTGTGCGTGACGAAGATCTATGATATAATCTACAAGACAGCGACTGTTAAAAAAGGCGGTACCAATTCAGTCTTAAAATAATTATTCTTAGTTTCGCGGTTGCAGCAGTAAAATAAAACATCGACCAGATCTTTTAATATCATTTATAAAATTATCAAGAGAAAGAACACTGAATAGGTAAAATAAAGGAAGCAAGACTTCAAATCGTGAAATTCATTTGGCACAGATACAATCGATATTTTAACATACTGCAACTTTATTGAAATTACCTATCCTATCAGTTTTCATGTATAGTAGTTCTGTTTAGGCGGTATAAAAAAGATGTCAATATATATATCGTGTAGAGTAATATTAGAAAAAAAGCCCCTCAAGAATACGTAGTAATTAATTATAGCAGATAACACGTTTGATTACTTTTAGATCAATCACGTGCGAAATTATAGCTAAAAAATTTTGTAACTTTAATTTTATAACAATTCACTGTCTTTTCTTGTAAAAATTGTCACAATAATCGTAAATCAGAAAAGTCAAACATGAAAGAATCAACGATAAAAGCCGACTTTCGCGATATAGGAGGAAAGCAGCGTATATACGAATTAACATAAAACATTAACGACACCGTACAAATAGAAATTGGCCCTCACTAAGGAAAGTAAAATATACAGCTATAGTGACATCTAAAGAACAATAAAAAATCTGAAGCATTTTCCGTATCATACTATTTTTCTATTTTCTTTCTCTCGTTATAGAGCCGCCGAAACGAACGATAGTTTTACGAATTGTATCTTAAAGTAGCGCGTTATGTTTTTGACGTAGTACGATTTACATAAAGTATACGTGGGATCAATTAATATCAGTTTATACCTGCGAATAAGTACTTATGGATTGGGGTTATGCATGAAGGGCTCCTTAAACTGTATAAGAACAAAGTTAAGACGTCGCCGCTACAACTACAGGAGGAACAACGTCGGGTTCTCCGGCACCGTCGGCTACGGCGGAATCGACGACTTTTTTAACTTTTATAGATTCCGCACTATTTTCTGAACTCTCGGGCTCACCGTTTTGCGCTGTCGCATCTTCGTTCGTCGTCTCCTTCGATGGCCCTTCATTCAGTCCATTACTGTGCAATTTGTCATCCAACACTGGCACATCCGTATTTCCGTTTTGTGTGGTTCCGTTGAGTTTTTGCTTTTCCGAATCCACTGTATTTTTGTCCTTCGTATCCACTACATTCTCTTCTTTCACTGTCTCCTCTTCTTTTATTGTCTCCTGCTGCGTAGTTTTATTTTCGCATTTATCAGCATCAGTTGTCTCCGTTTCCATTCCTTGGGCCACCTTTTCATCGACTTTTTCAGATTCTGCAGTTACTTCCAAACTCTTCTCCATAGATACTTCAGTTGATGTCGTTGCTTCTTTCCTTATGTCCGTAACTGTTGCTTCCGTTTCTGTTACCGTTACCGATACCGTAGTTTTTTCCGCAGCTTCTACAGTATCTCCATTTTCTGTAATATCTACTGCAGTCGTCTCCATTTTTGCTACTTCTTGTTCGCTTTTTGCTAAAACATTCTCGCTTTCAGATGTATCTGAAACAATCTTTGATTCTTCTTTTACTTCATCTTTTTTCGCTGTCAAACATTCTTCAGATTTGTTCGCTATATTTTTGTCACAAGTTTGTGACTGTGGCCCAATGCCATCTGCCTTTCCGTCGCTTTCAGTCGTTTGAGTTTTATCGATATCTTCAGTCTGTACATCTTTTGCAATATCTGTAGAATCTTCAATCTTTTTCTCGGAAGACGTGAGAGTAGTCTCAGACTTCGATACAGACTCTGGCATGGGCACATCTATAGAATCATCGGTAGCAGCAGTAGTTTCAGTTGCCTTTGTATTTAAATTTTCTTCAGTTTTCTCTACTACAGTGCCTTTATCATTGTCTTTTGTGACTAGTGTCGCAACATCATCTTTTATGGTGCGTTTTGCGCTTTCAGAGGAATCTGTATCTTCATTTGTGTCCTTGGGTTTAACATCAGATTCTGTCATCTCTTGGTCAGTATTTGAAACATCTTTTTCAACCGCTATTGATTCTTTCACTTTTTCCAGAGAAGCATCTTCTGATGGCTGACCCTTTACACATTCCCTTCTTACCGATTCAGTTACTTCTTTTGCATCATTTTTTTCAACTTTTTTATCGCTGACATCAGACATTTCTACATCTTCAGAAGTATCCATTGGCTCACTAACATTAGCTGTACCTTCATCAACTTTGTCATCTGCTGTTTCTAACTTTTGCCGCTTTGTAGATGTTTGAAATGTCAAATCCAAGAAGGATTTAACAGTTGTATATGTAACTTTTTCTTCATCAGTTAGAGCAGTATTACCCTCGCGTTCTACCATTACTGTTGATAAACCTGCTTCCTTGGCAGCTGCAGCTTCTGTTATTGATTAAGGCAAGAAAAGAGTGAACACAAAAAAGATATTTGATCGAATTATCATCCAAATACAAAATCTCTCTCTCTCTCTCTTTCTAATTATTTAACTTAAATCAATATTTTTCTCCCATTCTCTCATTCAGAAAGAAAATATACAAACCTTTTACAATATCAGTGAGAAAAACAACATCTGATGGTTTCTCACCAATTTTACTTAATATAGTTTTATAGCTGTCACTTTCTTGCTTTGCACCTACTTCTGTGTCAAAGAAACCACTGAAATACTAAAAAGAAGAAAAAATATCATAGTATATACAAATACTTCACCAAGATATTTTGTAGGACATCTCTATAGCATATACTATTGCAAAGTACCTTAAGCAAATCACCATGTACTGTATATCCGAAAAGGAGCTTCTGCGCCTCAACACTGCCGCTTGAGTAGACGTATATTTTTATACCATCATTTGTCCATGATTCAAACGCTTTAGGAATATCTTCATAAACACTAAACAAGATGTACTCCATTGAAGCTTAATGTTAAAACTAACTTAAATTCTTTTGATTTTCTTGATCAAATTTTAGACTTTTTTTTTATTGAATTGCAGTAGTTTTCATATAGCCACACACAAATTTAATTTAAATATTCTAGAGAATTAAAACTGAATATATAGAGAGATAAAGTTATTTACAAAACCATGTTTTGCATAATAAAATAGCTGTTTAGGAAAACAATAGTTTTCAATCCAACACACAAAATGCAAAACATTCACAAGTTAAAATAAAATATAAAAATAGAATATTAAAAATGGAAGCATCATAGAATTTATGTTTATGTACATAATAAATAAAAACATTAGACAACATCTTAAGAATATTATCTTATAAAGAATCTTATAAAGAATGAATATAAATAAGACACGACTGAAGTGAGCCCAAGTACTACTATTCATCTCACTATTTATGATAGTTGTATATAGTATATTACGGGCAATTTTTGTATATGCATATATGGATAATGTCTTTACATTTATATATCTATATAATATCACTTGTACAGACTAATTAGATTTGTCTATTCTTCTATGTAAAAGATATGCATTAGAGATTTTGTAAAGATAATTTTGTAAAGACAATATGGTGCATATAAAGTCAATCTAATTATCTAATACAAGTGAAAACAAAGTAGAGCAAAAATAAGATAGAACAACTTACTGTCCTTTAACTGTGCCTGTTTTATATGCTTCACGCCACATATGTCCTTGCAGTTGCTTTAATGCACCTGTCTTACGATCGTTATCCATTTGCCACAAAATATTTTTCAAAAGTGAATCTTTTTCTTCTTCAGGTTTATCACCAGTAATCGCTACAAAGCCGTCTAATTTATCTTCCTCGTCCTTTTTTGCCTAAAAAAGTGCATTAATAAACTGTTGGTAATTGATATAGAATTGATAAAAAAATTAATAAAAAATTCATAAAAATTAATATTATTTGAAAACAATAAGATGTTATAAAATTCACTTCAAAATGTTTGCACTCTTCATAAATTCTTAAAATAACTGCCTATATGAATAGTGTAAAGAGATATGTGTCGCCAAATATATATGAGAGATTAAAAATATAAATCACATAGTACAGAATTTAATACTGAAACAAAAAATATAAATCGAAAAAATTATATTCATTACTAGGCTAAAAAAGATAGTTTTTAACTACTAGAGAGATAAGGGAAAAGGGGGAAAAGGATAGTTTGTGCTTATCTATTATTTATATTAGAAATTCTGTTATCTTACTATAAGAATAAAAAGCAACATAATTATTCAATAATCTCTCTATTATGACAAAGTCTTCTATATAAACATTCATTATCTATAGCATGGAAACAGTGGCTGACTGAAGATTCTTTGTTTTCATTATTACTAGCATAGAGAGTTGCTAAATAAATGTAATTTTCTAACATTTATTTTGAACATCATTTTAAAACAAAAGATCTTATCCTAAAATTTCATAATAAGTTAGTCGATTTTTCTTTCAGTTATAAATTAATTGTTTCATATTATTTAATTTTTGCTTCCTCATAGAGGAAGCTTTGTTTCTTTTATTAAAAACATTGAATTACACGTGAAAGAAAGGAAAGAAAACATACCCAAGGCTTTGATGCAATATGATACAAATCCTAATGTGCATTTCTCTCACAATTTCAAACAAAGGCAAACGTCATTTCTGACCACTCTTTATATTCTGTCAAAATCCTATATCTACCTGCTCCTTTGACCGCGATCAAAGTGCCATATTTACCTGTTCCTTTAACTTCTCGTAGTCCTGCTTGAACTCCTCATCCTCCCACTTTGTCTCAATGTAATCTTTCAGGTTCTGGCGCACGTAGGGGAAGAGGGTCTCCTGCAAGAGAAACAAGCCGCGCTCGTAAGATGAAGGCGCCGTCGCCGGCGTGAAACGCTCGCCGGGAAAAATCACGCGCGTGTCCCGTTGTTTCCCGGCGGCGTTCGGCCGTCGGCGGCGTCTCGGCGCGTCGCGTCAATATACATACATATCGGCGCGACCGATGTCTATAAAAAGATCGTGGCATTTGTTTTTAAGCTGGGTTCCCACGACCCCCGCCCCTCCGTTAGCGGCCGAGGGTCGCGGATTCGCCCTTTTGCCCGAAAACTCGAACCGAGTACCCTTAGCTACGAAATCTCTCCCGTCTTTTTTCCGTCTCACAAACACGGCGGTGGCAGCGGCGGCGGCGGCGGCGGCGGCGGCGGTAGACGGCGGTGGCGGCGGCGGTTCACGGTCGGCCGAAAACTCGCGATACGAGCCGGCACACCGCCCCGACGCGAGGACAATAACCCGCCGTGGAATTCGACCGCGTATATACCTTCCGACTAGACGCGCGACGAGAGCGAGGAGACGAGGCTCCTCGCCGAGACCCGGACGACTTTCCCCGGGGCGGGGGACGGGGGGGGGGAGGGAGGGGAGCCGCGAGCTCGCGTGATCAAAGGCGAAACGTCGCCGTCGCCGTCGGCTGCTCGCGGAACAGATCTCTCCGGGAGAAAATCCGCGAGAAGCCGCTCCCCTGGAACGGCACGATGCGAGATGAAATCGGGCCGGCGTGGCCCGATTTCGCGGGGACGCGTTCGCGCTGTCGCGCTCCGTTTCCGTCGCATCTGCGGGCCCCCTTTACCTTCACGAAGCTGATGCTCGTGGTGGTGCCCTCGATGTCGACGAGCACCGTCCTCGCGAACGAGACCTCGTCCTGATCCTGGCTGCGCTTTTCCCCGGCCATTTCCACCGAACCCGACTCGCCCACGACCGTACGATTAATAGCGGTTGTATCTATATGTATGGCTCCCCCTTCGGTTAGGTTGGCGGCTCTCGCGCTGTGTATGTCGGCGACGACGCGTTCTTGTTGGGAGCCGGCGAACGAATTCGCTGTTGGCCGTGCGCCAATGTACGCCGCCGGTATATGCGTGCGAACTCACCGAGTCCCCCCTCTGCTCGCGGCCCGCGCCCTGCCTGCTGTACCCGGTAACCACGTCCGTATCGAGAGATCCCGGGTGCCCGGATCTTTACTTGATCCGCCGATCCGATCCGTCTCGCGAGGAGGGAAGCCACAATTTAATGTCCAATGTAGATTAACTTTAATCTCGGTTTAACTTAATCTTTATCTTTTTCTAGTTCTACAAATTGGAAAGAGATAAAGAGTAACCCAAGTGGAACACAAAAGTCACGATGACGTCGAAATGATGCTAAAATGACGCCTTTGACATCATTTTGAGGTCATCATGACTTCAAAATGATGTCAAAGGCGTCATTTTAGCATCATTTTGACGTCATCATGACTTTTGTGTTCTACTCGGGAAATTAAACCGAGATTAATATTAATCTACATTGGTAGAAATAGACATTAGAGACGTCTAAAGAACGCGATATCTCTTTGGAAAGCTTTAGAAATTTTTTATATCTTTTTGTTTGATTTATCCAAACTGTAAATCTCGATAAAACGGACGAGTGCATCGCTACGTCACGATGTTACTGAGTTAAACGTCGATTAACGCTTCCTTGTTACTTTCCATATCGCACCGTGGTTGGGGTCTCTGTTTTCAACAAAGATTTATATCAACTTTGTTATAAATTGTAAGACGACCTAACTGGCAAGTGATGTTATTCTATTTATTACTACGTATCAACCATACGGATTGTGGTCTTCTACGAGTAATAAATTTTAATTACTAATGATGCTAACGCATCTATAAGATTCTCCCCCCTCCCATCCCATCACGAAAACTGTTAAAGAATTTCTTGCGAAAAATATTACCTCAGATTCATATCGACGCGATTGCAATTGGCGCAAAGAGGCCCGGGAGTGCAATTTTTAGAGAGAAGGTACCGGGCCCCGCGGCGAGTCGCTACGACCCTGCGTCGAACACAACCGCGGCCCGTGGATACTTGCGATCGCGCGGCGGTGTGTGCGCGCCGCAAATCGCTCGTTCCACCTCGGGTTCTCGTCCAATGAACGGCCTCGGTCGTCGCGAATCGGGATGCGCGCTTTACGTTGCGCCCCGCACGCGACCCTCCTGCCTTCGCGAAAATTTCGCGACGGCGGACCTCGCGGAAAATCGCCTCACGGTCGGGCGAGTTTCCGCGACGGGTCGGCGTGAAAACTCGCGTCGACCCCGTCGCCACTTCCGTCCGCGACGGTGGGACGATCGGTTCGGCTTCGCGAAGCCGTTCGAATAATATCGACTCGTCGGCGAGAACCTCTCGCCGATATCACTCCGCGAGAAAGTAGTCCCGTCGCGTGTTGTTTTTTCACGTTGATTTTCGACTAACGACACGTGACTAGACGAGCCTTCCCGAGCATTCCTCTCGAAATTCCTTCGTGCACCGTGTCGCGAGATCGGTCGCTTCGCGATTCTGGAACGGACATTTCGCCGTTGCGGCGATGGAAAATCCGTCTCGATTATGCGGTCATCCGTGGACGAACACGGGCGACCACCTGATTTTTGCGCTAGCGCTGCCGTCCATTTAAATTTCTGCGTGACGCGCGCACGGTAGTAGCCATTTAAATTTGAATGAGGACGACCACGCTGCTTTGTCATCCCGGCGATGTTGCGCGATGCGAACTGATGCAAACGTACGAATGTTAGCACGATACAACAATGTAGTAACGTACGGATGACATTAAGATGTAGCGGTATCTCTCTAGGAATAAAATAAAAAGATTCACACAATTTCTGATTGCGCAGAACAAAGTCAGATAAAGATTGCATTACGTAATTTAGTGATTGTTACATACGTGTATATATATATATATATATATATATATATATATATATATATATACAC